>MU105586.1:512415-579623 GCA_012274485.2 Sinapis alba
TTTTTTTTTTTGCTTTTTCTGATTTATAAAAAAAAAAAAAAAAAAAAAAAAATTTAACCAATCACGGGCCGACACGTGTCAGTGGGGCCCG
Source organism: Sinapis alba (assembly GCA_012274485.2). Classification (NCBI taxonomy): domain Eukaryota; kingdom Viridiplantae; phylum Streptophyta; class Magnoliopsida; order Brassicales; family Brassicaceae; genus Sinapis; species Sinapis alba. The sequence continues at coordinate 512,507 of MU105586.1, forward strand.
CGAACAGTGCAAGAGACGATTCTTATTTAGGGATTTTAGGAGCCGTCTCTTGCACTGTTCATGGACCCCACATGTAAGTGGGGCCCGCAAACAGTGCAAGAGACCCCCTTAAGAGACAGGGTTAATGATGCTCTGAGAGCATCCACAATGGTGTTACCCATTGTGGAGTCCTTAACTTTTTTTTTTTTTTTTTTTGGGATTTTTTTTTTCAAATTTTTTTAAAAAAAATATATATATATATATATCGACTAATCGCGTGCCGCTACGTGTCGCAAATAGTGCAAGGATCAGTCCTTATTTAGAGATTTTAAGGATCAAATTCTTAAGTTTTAGTGGGGTCCATTGATTATTTAATTATTTTTTCGTTAAGGATTCCCTTTAAGGACCTTGCGTTGGAGATGCTCTGACTATCCGGGTTTTTAAGGGGATCTCTTGCACTATTCACGGGCTCCACTAATATGTGAGGTCCGTGAACAGTGCAAGAGACGGTCCTAAAACTCTTAAATAAGAACCGTTTCTTGCATTGTTTGCAGGCCCTACTGACACGTGTCAGCCCGCGATTGGTTTAATTTTTTTTTTTTTTTAAATCAGAAAAAGCAAAAAAAAATGAAAAAAATAAGAGACCCCTTTTGGGATCTCTAGGTTAAAAATGCTCTAAGAACCGGTTCTTAATTTTAACAAAGGAAAAGTTAAGAACCGGCTCTTAAATAAGAGATTTAAGAGCATGATTATCCGAGTCTCTTAAAGGGGTCTCTTGCACTGTTCGCGGGCCCCATTTTTTAAAACTCTTAAATAAGAACCGTCTCTTGCACTGTTTGCGGGCCTCATTGACACGTGTCGGTCCACGATTGGTTATTTTTTTATTTTTTTTTAAATCAAAAGAAAACAAAAAATAAAAATAAAATAAAATAAGAGACCCCTTTTGGGGTCTCTAGGATCATGCTCTAAGAGCCGGTTCTTAACTTTTCTTTTGTTAAAGTTAAGAACCGATTCTTAAATTCTGTTAAGAACCCCGCTAAGAACCCACCTTTAATCATGGTCTGATTATCCGGGTCTCTTACGGGAGTCTCTTGCACTGTTTGCGGGTCTCACTAACATGTGGGACCCGTGAACAGTGCAAGAGACGGTTTCTAAAACTCTTAAATAAGAACTGTCTGTTGCACTGTTTGCAGCTCCACTAACACGTATCGGCCCGCAATTGGTTTATTTTATTTTTCCTTTCTTAAAAGAAATTCAGAAAAAAATAAAAAGTTAATAATAAAAATAAATAAGAGACTCAAAAAAGGTTTTTGGGTTAAACATGTTCTAACTAAATCCCATCAGATGGAACTCGAACTGGTGTAGTGGACAAATCAAATATACCAAGTGGATACGTATAAAGCCCACGCCCACTAAGGGGATAAGTATAAAGCCCACGCCCACTAAGAAGACAAGTACGAAGCCCAAGTCCACCTTGAAAATATTTGCGACTACGTCTTTCCTCTCTTCTCCACCGAAACAGAAGTTGCATACTTTTTATCCGAATCTAGGGTTTCATTCTCTCTTCTTCTCCCGATAATCAGATCCTCGAAACGCTACTCCTCGAATCAGGTATAATTGCCCTTCTTCTATCGGCGTTGGTCTTGTTTCTTCATCTGATCGAAAATCACATCTTCTTATTTCCTTGATTTCGATAATTTCGAGGTGAAAAAATTTATTGTGTTTCTGGTTCGTTTTTTTTTTTTCCTCGTCTGAAGATCGAACGCGAGTTTTTGTAGATGATCTATTATAATTGTCGCTGAATTTGAAAAAAGACGTAATCTTTGATGGATTGATGTTCGCTCTTTACATTGTTTGGGTGATTTAACTAGGTTCATGGGATATGATTAGATGATAATCTTTAGTTTCCCATTTGATTATATACTATTATTTATCAATAGTCTCTAATTGAATGTGGCTCGTAGTAGAATTGTGTGTTTAATTGATTTGTTATCGTGTTATGTTGATTTCGTCTCTGTTTTTTTTTTCTGGGCTGCTTGCTTCAGGTCTTTAGCTATTATCTTTTTAATAATCTTAGAACCTAAGTCGATTGTGGTTTGAGACTTCTCATCTTCTACTATGTGTTGTTACCTTTCTCTGTGTGTAACAAATTCTTATGTGATGTTGGTCTTGTTTCTCAGGTCTCAGTTTCTCTAACGTTTGCCCATCAGATCAACAAAGTTTCATGTCTGAACTTGATTCCCAGGTCCCTACTGCCTTCGGTAAGCTCCAATCTTAAATTTTATCCATAGTTTGATCGAAATACCGATTCATATCTGGCTCGTATGATTCTGTAAAATGCTTCTCATGTTGGATATAGTGAGCTAATGAGTTTGTTTGTGATTTTCTGCAGACCCGTTTGCTGATGCGAATGCTGAGGACTCAGGTGCGGGAACAAAGGAGTACGTCCACATCCGTGTGCAGCAGCGCAATGGTAGGAAAAGCTTGACAACAGTCCAGGGGTTGAAGAAAGAGTACAGTTACAGCAAGATACTTAAGGACCTCAAGAAGGAGTTTTGTTGCAACGGAACCGTGGTTCAAGACTCTGAGCTGGGACAGGTACGTGCTTTGAAACTCCATGGTGGATGGTGCATCTATTACTGTTTATATTTATAGTTAGCGTATTACTGTTCGATTAATGCAAACAAACCGTTAAAGACTCTGCAAAGCTGAGCAGAGGGAGTTTAGCTTTTTTCAAAGGTTGTCTTTTTTACCCTTCAATTGTGCTACTGTTGGAATGTGTAGGTTATTCAGCTGCAAGGGGACCAGAGGAAGAACGTCTCCACGTTCCTAGTCCAGGTAATAATCACACTCTTTTACAAACAAGCTACCATAAGACGTTGTTGCATTATCTCATTTCTGTTACTTTCTTCTTGGAACAGGCTGGCCTTGTGAAGAAGGACAACATCAAGATCCATGGTTTCTGAGCTGCTTATGCTTCATTTTCGCTAGGCCGTTTGCTACATTCTGCTCTAGTGGATCATTGCTGTTATTCCTCCTCCCGTTCCAAAACATTTCTTTAACTTTCATCTTCGATCTATTGTTGCTTGTTTTTTTTTTTTTAAACCTTAGTATGATACTAAGAGACTACAATCTTATGTACTTTGGCTTTGCCACTTCTTTAATATGAGATTGTTAAGAATTCTTCATTAACTTCGTCTCTTCTCGGAATATCTCTCTTACCAAGAGATAGATCTTATGTTTTACTATTAAAGTTTCAGTACAACTCTTGTTTCTTCTCTGCTAATGTTCGTCGTTGTGCAGTCCTGAATTTGGATCCGTATAGCAAAGATCTCAATTATCATTTTATTAATAGCAAAACATGAAACTGGTTATTGATCCAATAGAACATTTGTATTAGTGTTGGCTTATTAGCGTCGAAGACTCTGAAGCGTTTAGAGGGTTCTAGGAGTCATAAACTAGGAAATTAACCTCCGATTGTCTTAGAGCACCATTATTTTTTTGACCACATAGAGAGCATGCATGCACACCGGATAAAACATTAAAACCTCTTTTATTATGGAGTAGTGCTAATTACATTAGCCTCAAACATCCTAGATAAGACCTTACATATTATGAAACACGAGATGAGGTGTGGTGTTGACATATATCGACAACCACATTCATACACTCACTCGAGGGTTCCGTTAGGGATCTAGTAGGAGGGTCCAGGCATGGTCTTCTTGAAGGGACAAACGCTAACTTGGGGGATGTTGCAAACTTTAGGTAAGTGCGTAGCGGTCTGGTAGATACGGCTAATTACATGCTGCAGATGCGGTCCCTGCTGTCCCTGCTGCTCCAGCTGTTGTCTAACCTGTTGTTTAACGGCTTTGGATGCTCCTTTCAAGGTTGGGCAAACACAAAGTGGCTCTTCCTGGTGGAGCTCGTTGCAGCATTGTTGGAGTAGTGGCGGCCTCTGTTGTGGGCCCTGGGGGTTCTCCATGTCGTCTTCAAAATCAAACTCACCCTCGAGGGTCCAGCTTGGACCACTACCAGACTGCATTGCTTGCTTGTGGAGCCATTGTTGGCAAGCTCTCAGGTGCTGTGCTTGCTGAAACTCCTTTCGACATTTTGGAATCCTAAATGGGCCGGCTGGGTTTGTAGCATCATCTTCGTCGACTTCCACGATCGTGCGGTAGATGGATGCATTGGTGAGTAGGAAGAAGAAGGCGAGAGTTGCCGAGACGAGGAAGAGCTTGTTCGCCATTTGCTATTTGTGGATATGTTTTTTTTCTTGTTTTGGTTTGAGTGAAGAGGGAAGTGAAGTGCTGGTTAGTATTTATAGGCGTGAAAGATGTTCTGCATGGAGATCACGTGTAACATTGCTGCATGAATGTGTTTGTATGTTTGTGAGAAAGGGAGATGCTATAAAGTATTTGTAGCGATTAGGTGTTAGAATTCAAATGTGGAGGAGTGACAAGTCTCCGTATCCACATGCAATGCAACCACGCATGCATGATGTGTAGTTCATATTCTGACATTTCGAATATTGTAGAAACCGAATTTCTTTTGTAACATTAGTAATTCAAGTTAAGCCATTTAAATCACACTATGGCACTGATATTTTTTTCTGAAACACACTTTGGCACTGATAAATCAGTTACATATGGTAAACTAAAATTTAAAGTTTAAACAAGAGGTTAAAAACACTTGTAAAATAAAGTGTGACCTTCAAGATGGAAAATGCTTTTGACTTATGTAACCTGGATCAAATCTGGCACCCAACAATTAAGTCAAAAGTAGATTTCATCTAAGAGAATGTTGTCCTGAACCTAATTTCTTCCAGCCACATCCAAACAGAATATACATACCCTCATGCCTACTCTGCTATCATTTACATGTATAGAAAAAGATACTGATGTCTCACTTGTTCAATCAGTGTGTTACCAGCTCTTGTACTCACATGGTGTTCTACAAAATTTCTTGTTGAGATCATTGTAGCTTATCCTTTTTACAAAATACAGAAAACATAAATGGTTAACTGAGAAATAAGCTCAACCAGTAAGAGAATCCCGGTTTGATCCATTCTATTTGACATTCAAGCCTTGTTGAATTTGAATTGAAAGATTTTCAAACTTTTAATAAATAGTTTTAGGACTGTTTCAGTTTAAGTTGGGTTTTGTCACATTTTGTTCAGGTCCGGTTCAACCAAATTTGACATTTTTGAGATATTAATTTACGTTTTTTTTTCTTTCTCTTTTTGTATTATCTCTGTTTCTCCGGAGAAGCAGGGGAAAAACAAGAGGAAGAGAAACAGTTATGCTCTGCCTCTCTAATTCGCTTAAGCTTCTTGATCATTTCTCTTCTTCCTCTCTACTTTCTCTTTCTTGCGTCCTAAGAAACTTAGTAACACGGTAGATATGAAGATACGTCATGGTCTTTCTCTAATCATTCTTCTGTTTCCCACATTGTCTCTTGCTCAAGACTACGGCGAAGATGCCCCTAAAACAGACAAACCTCCTCCAGGTCTTGTCCGTTGCAACGGAGTTTACATGTCATACAACTCCGGCGGCCGCGAAAAGCTATACCCTCGCACCAACAACGCCACGGCTCAAGCCTGGTCCTTCAAGGCAACGGCTATGATCGTGAACACGGGGATTGAAGAGGTCAAAGGCTGGGAAATGTTCGTAGGGTATAACCACAGAGAGATCATTGTTTCCGCAACTGGAGCTGTCTCATCTGATGGTGACTTTCCTTACGACGCAAGTAATGGGACAACGTTCATTGGTTCTCCTAATACAGATCTAAAGACCTCGATAGAAACAGCTGGTGACTACACTAAGATCTCAACTAATATCGAGATAACAGGAACGCTTTTTGGTGGTTTTGGCACGGCTACGCCATTGCCAAAATCGATCAAGCTCGTTAATGATGGATGGCAATGCCCTGCTGCTACGTCAAAAGGTAAATAAACCTAAAAACTCATAAACTTTCTTAGTTTCTTGTTACGCAAGAAACGTCTTTTTATGACCATTTTCTTATTACTTCGGTCTGGTTTTTGAGCCAGGTGGTACAATGCAAGTTTGTTGCAAGAGGAACCCTAAGTTTAAATCTAAAAAAAAAGCTAAAACAAAGTTCACGCCTAGACGACATGGAGACTTGAATATAATATATGATGTTCTTCAAGCCTATAAAAGCAACTACATGGCGCAGGCGAGTCACTAGATCCATTACATCTATCGATATAACATTTAGAGATTCATATAAACATTAAGGATTGAAGTTTATATGTTTTGAACAGGTAACTATAGACAATGATAGTCCATTAGGACGGTTAGACCACTGGAATCTAACATGGGAGTGGATGAGAGGTGAGTTCATCTACTCCCTGCGTGGAGCTTACTCAGCTGAGAAGAACCCTTCAGAATGCTTGCACAGCAAGGCGGGACAGTTCTATGGAGATCTTGATTTCTCTCAGGTCGCTACTTGTCAGAAGAAGCCTATTATCAAAGACTTACCAGCTGAACGTAAAGAAGATAAACTCATTGGGATGTTGCCTTTTTGCTGCAAGAATGGAACTCTCTTGCCCAATCTCATGGATGCCTCTAAGTCCAGAGCCATCTTCCAGTTACAGGTTAGCCCTCAAAACAGAACAAGTATAGTGTCTGGTGAGTAAATAGGGTTTTGAATGTGTTTGGTTTAGGTATACAAGGTGCCACCTGATCAAAACAGAACAGCATTCTTCCCTCCTCAGCATTGGAAAATAGACGGTATAGTCAATCCACAGTACAAATGTGGACCACCTGTAAGGGTGGACCCAACCGGGTTCCCTGACTCGAGCGGTCTCCAGGCTACCACATATGCAATAGCTAGCTGGCAAGTCATCTGCAACATAACAAAGCCTAAACCAAAAGCTGCTCGTTGCTGTGTCTCTTACTCAGCCTTCTACAACGACTCAGCCATTCCTTGCAACACATGTGCATGCGGTTGCGGAGATATAGACACGGACACTTGCAACGCCAATGCCAGACAGCTTCTCCTCCCTCCCGACTCGCTCTTGGTACCGTTTGAAAACAGGACGCTCAAGGCAAAAGTATGGGCAAGGAGGAAACACATGGCTTTTCCAAAGAAGCTTCCTTGTCCTGACAACTGTGGAATCAGCTTAAACTGGCATGTTAACTCGGACTACGCTGATGGATGGTCTGCGAGGGTAACGGTTTTTAACTGGGGAGCTAATGCAGTGGAGGACTGGTTTGCAGCTGTGGATTTGGGTAAAGCTGGTTTAGGGTATGAGAATGTTTACTCATTTAATGGGACAAGAGTTCCACCTAAGAATCAGACCATTTTCTTCCAAGGAGTTCGTGGTATGAACTACTTGATTGGTCTCACTAACGGGTCGCACCCTGCTAGAGACCCTAAGGTTCCTGGGAAAATGCAGTCGGTTATATCGTTTAAAAAGCATTTGGGGAGTTTGAATATCCCAAGAGGAGATGGTTTCCCTAAGAGAGTTTTCTTCAATGGAGAAGAATGTGAGCTTCCTAAGTACTTTCCTAAAAAAAGTTCAGGGAAGAGAGTATCTGGCATGAGATTCTTGCCCTCGATTCTCCTCGTGATCACAACATTTCTTGTGATAACGTATCGGTTTTAAGGGTGTTTAGGTATGTGTTTTAGTTATTTATGTAAGTTGTTTTCTGTTTAGCCATGGTCAATGAACTTGAAGAGAACTGTTGTATATCTCTACTTAAAATTTGTTTGATCAAAGAAACTTGTATCCATTAGTCAAAATGAACTGATGCATATCAATTATCACTGAATACACTCCTGCCCTTTACTACAAACTGTGCCTTGGTCTAGAAGATTCGATTGGTAACGACTCTGGCACATCAAAAACACAGAGTCCATCAAACAAAAACATTGGTCCATGGCTGCAGATGCATATGGTGCAACTGAGCTGAGCCTTAGTTAATTAGTAAGTTGCTTTCTGTTTAGCCATGGTCAAGTAACTTGAAGAGAACGTTTATATTTCTCCTTATTCAAGAATTTGAGATTGATCCAAGAAACTTGTATCCATTAAGGTGTTTGTCACTTAATACACTTTTGCCCATTACTAGAAGTTCTGCTTTGGTCTAGAAAATCCTATCTTGCCAATTCAATTGCACACATTTTTTTCTTCATAAAGATATTTAAAACTACTATAACAGAGAATGAGCATTATGAACTTAAGAACAGTCTCTTTCCTTCTTAATTTTCCCCTTCAGTAAATACAAAAAAAAAACATCTTGTTGTTCATATATAAATGCAACATCAAATTTTATGAACAGCTTACAAATATGTTCTTTTCTTGTGTATGTATTTGTGTGTATATGTTGAGTGTAGTAAGGTTCTAAGACTTTCCAGGTTACTTTCCACCCAGGTTTAAGCAGGAGAATCATGAATGTTTGCCAGTGCTATTTCTTAGCCTGTAATAACAAAGAACACAACATAAGATAGACTTCCAGGTAGAGAGACACAAACAGCCAGAAACTTAGAAGTAACCTTTCTCAGATATTTCTTGTGAATCTTTATAGCTCCAGAACATGTTTTCTTGGCATCCAAGTTTCCACTCATGTCGTTGAGTATCTAAGAGCAATCATCATAAGTAAATGGGATGAGGAATGTGATTCAGCAGAATAAATCAAAAGTTAAAAGAGACGAATAATCTATGTTTAAACCTTAACAACGTCATCAAGTCCACGTGCTTCAGTCATGAGCTTATAACTCTTGTCTTTCAAGACACTGGCCACTAGAAAAACCGATATAGGCAAAGGACCTTCCGCGCTTTTGCCTCCATTCCTCATGTTTTGCCTCTCATACTTTCCGCATTGGCTCATCGACTTTGGTTTACCGTTGGACACTTCGGTTTTCTCACTCCCGCATTGATTCGCCTCGTATACGTGAAAGAGATCAGGGTCGTACTCGAGAGCCCACATCATCTATGGGAAGTAGAGTTTGGCATTGAGATTAATTCAAGAATCAACAAGACTATGCCTATAAGAGAGTCTGAGAGACAAGAATCATCATTACCTCCCAAAGGTACAAAGAGTCACAAAACGAGAACTCTCTTCTGAACTGAACCATTAGCATCCGAATGGCAAAGAGATAGTCACCTCCGCCTAGTTTATCTGCATTTCAAGACCAAGAGCTTGATTAAACCGATGAGTGTGTACATATAAAGAAGCAAAGAAACTCTAGTAGTAGTAGTAGTAGTTACCTAAATGTTGGTGAAGCTTGGGATCGATAATCTGAGTAATTGAAGACAAATGAGTAAGTTGAGCTTCAACTCCAACAGATCTCCCTGTGGAGCGGAAGTTTCCTCGCTTTTCATTTCAAAAGGAAAAAGAGAAACAAGAACACAAACGTTTAGTACCATACCAAATACAAAAGATACATTGAAAGTATGTTTTAAGGTAACCAGTACCAATCGACGCATTAATCTCTCAAAACAAAAGAATGAATCAGCTTCGTCTTCAAGAAGAACAATCATTGGAGAACAAAGATCACTCATTCCTTGACAGTAACCGACATCTTGGTCTATCCAAGCATAAACAGAGAGAATGTCCCAAAGCTTTGACATATTCTCCTTTTTCTCATAGAATACCAAAGACCTGTCTGTACGGTTCACATCAAGACCTGAAGAATATAATACTAAACAACTGAGCGAACCGGTGGAGGTAGAGGAAGCCATGATAATAATGAAGTCACACTAACCAATCTGGTGAAGTGATAGCAGCCATTGGACAACTTTCTTATCGAGAGGTCCACGACTTGTAAGCTTTTTAAAGAAAGCTGAACCATTTGAGTTTGTACCTGCGAGAAAGAGAAGCACATGAATTATTACTTCTTTCAAATGGCCTTATGGGAAAGAGGCAAGAAGATATTATTCCTTTTACCTAAGTTTATTTCTTGAAGAACAAGAGGATCAAGGTTGGGTTGACCATTTTCAGTAACTACAGGTGCGGTAATGAAAGTTCCACTTCCAATCACAGGAAACATTTTCTTACACTCTTCCTTCCAAGAAGCATACTGCTTTCTGAAGAAGACATGTAACACATTAGATTAAAGCAGCGTAGCAGCAAGATTGGTAAAACAAGGACAAGATAATCTTCTTTACCTTCTGCGTTGTCGGATTTGCTCTCTTTCATCGAAAGTACTTGATGGGTCATAACAGCCAAGTAAGAACTCCCATACTTCGCCTCTAATTGATGGATGGATTCCCTACAGATTGTTTGTAGAAGGGATTAAAGTAATCAAATGTCACATGCTACAGAACCAGTGTTGGCAAAAAAGAGTTTTGAAAAATGACATACCCCTCTCCGGATTCGTCTTAGAGTCTTGCCAATATCAAGAGAGCCTTCTTGGACAAACGCAGCCTGCCATTTTCTTACACTTAAAGTTTTACCAGGCTGCACCACAGACATCACAAAATAACCGGGTAGTGTCAGGAACGTTGCAAAAACAATAGACTTCAATGACTCAACATGATGCAGTTACTGAATCAGAGTTCCAATTGAGTGCTAATCATCAAACGCATAACGATGAGAAACACATGTTGTTGAGTGATGCTTACAACACATGTATCTTATCAAGTCTCTGTCTTTCTCTAAAACACAAAACTAGTGAAGCTACTGAGAACAAAAATATAAAATGAGATCAAGAGTAGATCTGAGAGCCTCATACGATCAATGTGTCCTCATTAGGGGAGAGATCATCTGATCATGTACCCAAACACACAAGAATCTATAGAACCAACAAAGCCCAAAACAAAAAGAAAAATGAATGTAATGAAAGAATGTAACCTTGATTTTGAATCTAGTTTTGGACACATCTGTGCAGTCAGGACGAACTTGGTAATAAGAATCTACCGGCTCAGCTGCTGCTCCCCACATCTCCAACCCAATATACACGCAAATACTTTTACCGGGGGAAAAAAAAAGAATCAGAGAAAATTAACAGAAACCAATAACACTGGATCGGAATCCCCTCAATCCTCGATCGACAAACAATGAAGAAATTTTATTAAATTTTTGTCGATTTTTTTTGAAGAAAAAAAAAAAGATCGAGAATTGAAGGGGAGACCCAGTGAATTGGAGTCGAAAAGACAGAAACTTTGTTATTGGGTTTCTTTAGTTTTTTTGTTTCGTCGCTTATAATATAAGTATCTTCTGCTTTCCTGATAACGATGACCTGGTCTCATTAGTCATGACAGTTAGTCGGAGTTTCGACATTTTTGCTGTCACCTTCCTTTTTCTTTATTTCCATAACAGAATTAAAAAATCGTTGACATCTGTAACATTCTGTAGCAGATGATCGATGAAATGATTATCACGAAATGTAAAGCCACGTTAAACGACAATGTTTTTGTTATTAGGCTTTTAGTTATTGAATTTGAACCATTATATGGGCCTATTTAGTATTTATTTAATAAAAGTACGGCCCAAAACAGAAAACCCTAAAAAAAGAACCTATAGGTTTAAATAGTCTTCTTCAGCGAGAGGTTAGACGCCTTTCAGCTGCTCTTGCTCTCCTCAACTTTGCTTCTATCTACCTTCCGCGAAAATGGTGAGATTTACATTTGTGATTTCTTTGTTCTCTGTATCTATGGGTGACAAGGGTTTAGGTGGCTTCAGTTAAGTGGTTGTGACTGAGATTTTCATGTTTGTTATGTGATTGTTGTTTAGGTGTTCAAGAGGTACGTGGAGATTGGGAGAGTTGCACTTGTCAACTACGGAAAAGATCATGGAAAGCTCGTCGTCATTGTCGACGTCGTTGACCAGAACAGGGTGTGTTTTAATTTTTTTATTCATGGTAGCGTCAGTGTTAGCTATTGTGAAGTTGAACTAGCTGAACATTTGGTTGGTGGATTATTCATTTGTTAGAAATTTTTATGAAAGTTGCCATTTTTTTAAAAGGGTTTTAATCTATATCTAATTGATTTGATGATACATACTCTAAAGCCATTACCTTTACCTTAATGACTCTTGACTTGGTGCTGTAAACTTTCTCTGTTTTCGATATGTATACTGTTCTTATTGAGTCCTTGTTTTTGTTATTGGCATTTAGGCTTTGGTAGATGCTCCTGATATGGAGAGGATACAGATGAACTTCAAGAGGTTGTCTCTTACCGATATTGTGATTGAGATCAACAGAGTGCCTAAGAAGAAGGCTTTGATCGAGGCTATGGAGAAGGCTGGTGAGTGTGATACTTCTGTTTAATGTGTAATGTTGAGGTTTTGTAATTTGTTCCCTATCTAATCCGAGAAAGTTTTGTTTGTAGACGTGAAGAACAAGTGGGAGAAGAGCTCATGGGGTAGGAAGCTTATTGTTCAGAAGCGTAGGGCTAGCCTTAATGATTTTGACAGGTTCAAGATCATGTTGGCCAAAATCAAGGTTAGTCATTGTGTTAATTTGTGGGAAATGCTATGACTGTGTTGGTGCCTTGTTCGTAACTTGAAATGTTAATGGCTTTGTTTGTTTGTTTTGCAGAAAGCTGGCGTTGTTAGGCAAGAGCTTGCAAAACTCAAGAAGGAGATCACTGCTTGATCGAATTGAGTATTATCTGCGTATCTTGTTTTTGTATTTTGGATTGGCAATTAGTGTTTTTGAAAATTTCAACATCAATCTCTACACTGTTGTCGAATATTAGTTCCAAGTTTAAAACCTTGTTTTGGAATATTTAGTTTTTTTATTTCATCGCTCTTTAAAAAAGTTCCATTTTCTTTCTTATTGTTTCTTCTCTTACGACTTTAATCTCATTGTAAAAGCTAATCAATACTTAGGAGAAACAGAAACTGATTTGAGTAAACAAAAAACTCCAAAAAGTCTAGAAATAAGCTTATGATGAAACCAAACTTACAGTTCCTAAAATGAAGTTTTTGTTGAAAATAAATAAAATAAAGGAGAAAGAGAATATGAGTGAAGTTAATTATTTGTGTTGTTGAAAGAGCAACGTAAGAGAGTAAAAGAAATCACTTCATATTTTTCCTTACCTCATTTTACAAATGATACAACGATTATTTATAGGGGTAAGAAGTCGGTTGTGTTTGACCGACTTACAAGAAAAGACAAAATAGAAAGGATAAACATTATCCTTATGTTAGATAATCATTCAATATTTAATACTCCCCCTTGATTATCTATTTTATATTACGTAATGTCTCGTTAAAAACCTAGTCATGGAAAAACCCGATGGGATAAAAACCATGACAAGGGAAAAAGAGTACATTGACGTAATCTCCCCCTGAGAATAATGGACATGGTTTTTTCTTCATAGGTCACACAAACGTCGCATTCCGATACCGTAGACGTGTTTTCGGAATGTTGTAGTGGGAAGAGCCTTTGTAAACAAATCAGTCGGGTTGTCGCATGACCGTACATATTCGATATCCACTTCTTTATTTTTCTCGAGTTCCCGTATGTATGAGAAAAATCTTGGAGGGATGTGCTTTGTTCTGTCGCTCTTGATATAGCCTTCTTTGAGTTGAGCAACACAAGCCGAATTATCTTCAAAAATTTTCGTCGGCTCTTTTTTGTTAACTATTCCACTCGATTCTTGTATGTGGTGACTCATTGATCGAAGCCACACACATTCTCGACAAGCTTCGTGAAGTGCAATAGTTTCTGCATGATTCGAAGAAGTTGCAACCAGAGTTTGTTTCTGGGACCGCCAAGAGATCGCGGTTCCACCAATTGTAAAAACATAGCCGGTTTGCGATCGAGCTTTATGAGGATCTGATAAATAACCTGCATCTGCAAAACCAACCATACCAAACTCGGGTTTTCTAAAATACATTAATCCTAAGTCAACTGTACCTTGTAAGTAACGGAATAGATGTTTTATTCCGTTCCAATGTCTGCGAGTAGGAGCAGAGCTATATCTTGCTAATAGGTTAGTAGCAAAAGCAATATCAGGTCTGGTACAGTTTGCAAGGTATAAAAGCCCACCGATAGCACTCATATAAGGTACTTCAGGACCTAATATCTTCTCGCTATCTTCACAGGGCCTAAAAGGATCTCTCTCAACATTAAGAGATCTATTTTCCATTGGAGTACTCAAAGGAGTCGCTTTGTCCATATAAAAGCGTTTCAATAATCTTTTCGTATAGTTTGATTGATGCACAAATATTCCTTCTCGGAGATGCTCAATCTGGAGTCCAAGACAAAACTTTGTCTTGCCGAGATCTTTCATTTCAAACTCTTCTTTCATATGAGTTCGAGCATCATCAACCTCTTTTTGAGTTCCAATTACGTTCAGGTCATCTACATACACAGCAATGATCACAAAGCCAGATGATGATTTCTTAACAAAAACGCATGGACATATCGCGTTATTCACATATTTTTTACTCATAAGATATTCACTTAAGCGATTGTACCACATACGTCCGGATTGCTTTAATCCGTATAGTGATCGCTGTAACTTGACTGAACAAATCTCCCTGGATTTTTCTTTCAATGCATCTGGCATTTTTAATCCTTCAGGGAGTTTCATATATATATCATTATCCAACGATCCATACAAATATGCTGTCACAACGTCCATTAGATGCATTTCAAGATTTTTAGACGCCGTTAGGCTCATCAAAAATCTAAACGTAATTGCATCCATCACCGGGGAATATGTTTCCTCAAAATCAATTCCCGGTCTCTGAGAAAAACCTTGGGCAACTAATCGGGCTTTATATCGTGTTACTTCATTCTTCTCATTTACTTTTCTTACGAATACCCACTTGTACCCAACTGGATTTATATTCTCAGGTGTTATGACTATAAGTCCAAAGACATTCCTTTTGTTTAGGGAGAGTAATTCAGTTTGAATGGCCTTCTTCCACTCCTCCCAATCATGTCTTTTCTGACATTCTAAAATGGACCTAGGATCGGGATCATCAATCTCATGATCGATTTCTTTGGACACAGAAAAGGAGAACATTCCATCAACATCTTTAATCTTATTTCTGATCCATAATTTTTCATCTCGGGCGTAGTTGATGGAAATCTCATACTTTTCTGTTCCCTTCTCGTCATTTGGATCCTTATCTTTATTTGGTTCTTCTTGAACCTTTTCATTTTGCTCAACCAATTTCTTTTTCTTTCGAGGATTTTTATCTTTAGAACCCGCTGGTCTCCCCCTCTTTAACTGAACTCTAGGTTCATTCATTTTGTTACCATCAGTTTGTTCTTTAGGAATATCAACTCTTGATGGAACATTTTCAGCGGGTATATATGATTTCGTCACCCTTCTTGTATCTGTGAACGCATCTGGTAATTGGTTTGCCAAATTATGCAAATGCACAATTTTCTGAACTTCCAGCTCTCTTTGATTCGTTGGAGGATCAAGGTGTAACAACGACTGTGTACACCATGTAATATCTTTAGGAATTTCTCTAATTCCTCCCCCTAACGCTGGAAATTCATCCTCATTGAAATGGCAATCGGCAAATCGTGCCGTAAACATATCACCAGTTACTGGTTCCAGATATCTTATTATACTTGGTGACGTATAACCCACATATATTTCCAATCTCCTTTGTGGGCCCATTTTTGTCCTTTGTGGCGGTGCTATCGGAACATAGACCGCACATCCAAAAACTCGGAGATGGGATACATCTGGCTCTTGGCCAGAAGCCAATTGTAATGGAGAGTACTTATGATATGCACTTGGTCTTAACCGAATCAGTGCAGCCGCATGCAATATAGCATGACCCCATACTGAAATTGGGAGCTTTGTTCTCAATACTAACGGCCTTGCAATCAACTGCAACCGTTTTATTAAAGACTCAGCCATGCCATTTTGTGTATGAACATGAGGAACTGGATGNTTAACAAAAACGCATGGACATATCGCGTTATTCACATATTCTTTACTCATAAGATATTCACTTAAGCGATTGTACCACATACGTCCGGATTGCTTTAATCCGTATAGTGATCGTTGTAATTTGACCGAACAAATCTCCCTGGATTTTTCTTTCAATGCTTCTGGAATTTTCAATCCTTCAGGGAGTTTCATATATATATATCATTATCCAACGATCCATATAAATACGCTGTCACAACGTCCATGAGATGCATTTCAAGATTTTTCGATGCCGTTAGGCTCATCAAAAATCTAAACGTAATTGCATCCATCACCGGGGAATACGTTTCCTCAAAATCAATTCCCGGTCTCTGAGAAAAACCTTGGGCAACTAATCGGGCTTTATATCGTGTTACTTCATTCTTCTCATTTATTTTTCTCACGAATACCCACTTGTACCCAACTGGATTTATATTCTCAGGTGTTATGACTATAGGTCCAAAGCCATTCCTTTTATTTAGGGAGAGTAATTCAGTTTGAATGGCCTTCTTCCACTCCTCCCAATCATGTCTTTTCTGACATTCTAAAATGGACCTTGGATCGGGATCATCAATCTCATGATCGATTTCTTTGGACACAGAAAAGGAGAACATTCCATCAACATCTTTAATCTTATTTCTGATCCATAACTTTTCATCTCGGGCGTAGTTAATGGAAATCTCATACTTTTCTGTTCCCTTCTCGTCATCTGGATCCTTATCTTTATTTGGTTCTTCTTGAACCTTTTCATTTATGTCTTCTTTCAGACATCTTTCAATATCAGGTTCTTCTAGAACCTTTTCACTTTGCTCAACCAATTTCTTTTTCTTTCGGGGATTTTTATCTCTAGAACCCGCTGGTCTCCCCTTCTTTAACTGAATTCTAGGTTCATTCATTTTGTTACCATCAGTTTGTTCTTTAGGAACATCAACTCTTGATGGAACATTTTCAACAGGTATATATGATTTCGTCACCCTTTTTGTATCTGTGAACGCATCTGGTAACTGGTTTGCCAAATTATGCAAATGCACAATTTTCTGAACTTCCAGCTCTTTTTGATTCGTTGGGGGATCAAGGTGTAACAACGACTGTGTACACCATGTAATATCTTTAGGAATTTCTCTAATTCCTCCCCCTAACGCTGGAAATTCATCCTCATTGAAATGGCAATCGGCAAATCGTGCCGTAAACATATCACCAGTTACTGGTTCCAAATATCTTATTATACTTGGTGACGTATAACCCACATATATTCCCAATCTCCTTTGTGGACCCATTTTTGTCCTTTGTGGCGGTGCTATAGGAACATAGACCGCACACCCAAAAACTCGGAGATGGGATACATCTGGCTCTTGGCCAGACGCCAATTGTAATGGGGAGTACTTATGATATGCACTTGGTCTTAACCGAATCAGTGCAGCCGCATGCAATATAGCATGACCCCATACTGAAATTGGGAGCTTTGTTCTCAATATTAACGGCCTTGCAATCAACTGCAACCGTTTTATTAAAGACTCAGCCATGCCATTTTGTGTATGAACATGAGGAACTGGATGCTCTACTTCAATCCCCATTGACATACAATAATCATCAAAGGCTTGCGATGTAAATTCACCAGCATTATCAAGCCTTACTCTCTTAATGGCATACTCTGAGAACTGCGTTCTCAGCTTTATTATTTGTGCAATGAACTTTGCGAAAGCCGTATTTCGTGTCGTCAAAAGACACACATTTGACCATCTACTAGATGCGTCAATTAACACCATGAAATACTTAAACGGCCCGCACGGTGGGTGGATTGGCCCACATATATCACCATGTATTCTTTCTAAAAACATTGGTGATTCATTGCCAACCTTTGCTGGTGATGGCCGAGTTATAAGTTTTCCTTGAGAACATGCATTACATTTAAACTCGCCCGTTTGCAAAATTCTCTCGTTTTTCAACGGATGGCCATTTGAATTTTGCACTATTTTTCTCATCATGACTGAACCAGGATGTCCTAGCCTCTCATGCCAGATTTTAAATGTATCAGTAAACTTCATGTTTACTACGGCATAGGACTCAGTCATATTTATTTTCGTACAATATAGTCCAGAGGATAACATTCTTAACTCTTCCAATATATGTTTCCTTTTGGACTTAATGCAAAGAAATTCAATGCCATCTTTACTCATAGTTTCAATATGATATCCATTTCTTCGGATATCCTTAAAACTTAATAAGTTTCTATGAGACTCGGGGGAATACAAAGCATTATTTATTTCAAATATTGTTCCCCTTGGCATTGAAAATTTCACTCTTCCAGAGCCCATAATAATCTTTGCACTACCAGATATTGTACTTACGCTTCCAGCGTAATCTTTTATTTTGAGACTGGAGAAATATTTCTTATCTTTAATTATCGTGTGCGTTGACGCACTATCTGCCAAACACAAATCTCCATCCAAAGTCTCAAAGTCTGGCATCTTTCTGAATTTAAAATATTCATAAAACATACATTAATATTAAACATGAAACATAACATATATTTTACAATAAAAGATAAAGATAATATAATACAGTAAAACTACATCACATCGATCTTATTACACATCGATATTTTCTGGCTCAACCAGAAAATCTGATACGTCGAGATGAGTATCATCATTTAAACCATGAAAGGATGGTCCGGGTTCATCTGAGATGAAGTTTGTTTCACCTCCTTTCTCTTTTCCCTTTTGGGATTCTTTATACAGATCAGCTAAATGTTTTGGCGTACGACAAACACGTACCCAATGTCCTTTCATGCCGCATCTGTAGCAAACCTTTTCTGTTTGCCTTTTATCATCCCGACCCCTTTCATTCTCGTGGAAGTCTTTCTTATTTCTTTCATCATATGGACGGAATCTTCTTCCTCGTCCTCTTCCACGACCACGATAACGACCACGTCCTCGTCCTCGTCCTCTCCAATTATCATAACTGGACGATGCAACATTCGCTTCGGGGAATGGTGCAGCTCCAGTGGGACGAGCTTGATGGTTTAAAGTCACGAGTTGGTTATTCTGCTCTGCTTCAAGGAGGACTTGCATCAACTCCGAGTAACGGGTATACCCACTCACCCGGTACTGTTGCTGCAGGACTACATTTCCGGGATGGAACGTGGAGAGAGTTTTCTCAATCATATCATAATCACTTATTTTCTCTCCACATAACATCATCCTCGATGTAATTCCGAACATCGCAGAATTATACTCACTTACACTTTTGTAGTCCTGGAACCGGAGATGGAGCCACTCGTGTTTAGCTTTTGGTAAGATCACATATTTCTGATGATCAAACCTTTCTTTTAAAGATTTCCAGAGGTCCCCGGGATCCTCTTTTGTAATATATTCATCTTTTAAACCATCATGTATATGGTGTCGTAAAAATATCATGGCTTTAGCCTTTTTCTCATCCGACACCGTTTTTGAACTATCGATGGTATCCAAAAGCCCGTTTCCTCTCAGGTGCATCTTTGCACCCACTGCCCAAGTCATATAATTATTTCCCGTAATATCGAGGGCATTGATTTCGAGCTTTGTCAAATTCGACATGATAACTGTATTCATAGAATAATAATATAAAAATATAATAAAGAGAATTTAAATGCATAAAATAAATGCAGAAATTAAATTGCAGAAATTTAAATTGCAGAAATTTAAAGAACATTAATAAAATTGGAGGCTTAGCCTTCCACATGATCCGAGGAGTCATAGACTACCATATTGATCATTTTTCAAAGTCCGAGGAGACATCGTCTACCATATTGACTTTTTTTTTTTTTTTTTCAAGGTCCGAGGAGACTTAGTCTACCTTGTTGACCTTTTCTTTTTATTCACGGAGGCAACGCCTACCACGTGTTTCTCTGATCGTGAAGGCATAGCCTACCATAACGATCAGTCGGGGAAGGCAACGCCTATCATCCCGAAAAATAAACGGAGAAGGCCTGGCCTCTTACTCCGAAACAATAATAAAATAAAATAACAAAAATAATTAAAAGACATAAATTAAACCTCACCTCACTAGTATTACCTTGATCGGTATAAGAGCTTCGTGCTGATAACGTGTTGAAAATAAATAGAATAAAGGAAAAAGAGAATATGAGTGAAGTTAATTATTTGTGTTGTTGAAATAGCAACGTAAGAGAGTAAAAGAAATCACTTCGTATTTTTCCTTACCTCATTTTACAAATGATACAAAGATTATTTATAGGGGTAAGAAGTCGGTTGTGTTTGACCGACTTACAAGAAAAGACAAAATAGAAAGGATAAACATTATCCTTATGTTAGATAATCATTCAATATTTAATACATACATGTATTACGACAAAAATAGATCTGTTCATTACTCAAAAATTATTTGAAGACGAAATAGAATAATGTCCGTTAAAATTCTAACAATATTTTTAATAAGATATTCAAAAAATGTCATTTTATGTTTTTAGTGCAGACTTTTTTTACACAAATATTTATTTTTAACTTTATTGTATTAGTGCATTAATTAGAGAAAGAAACATATTTAGTGTGTGAACAAAATATGAAATAAAGTTTTTAACTATTTTTTTTAATATGTGTGACGACTTTTATAAAACAAAAGAAGTATGTATGTGTATGATTTATTTTCGTAGTTTCAACAGCGTTAGATTCTATTTTTCGAATGAGTAAGTTAAAATTCCAACGACTGTTATTTAATTAACTTATTTTAGATTTCGTGTTAAGCCCGGTAATGTTATATAAATGTAGAACATGGGGTGTTTGTCCTCTTTAACTATCTATCACTGTAAGATACATTCAGATTAGGGATTACGTCAAGTGCCAATCAATTTGTTATCACTAAAACCATATCTTAATTGCTTTCAAATCCAGTTAACGTCAGTCCATTTATCAAAAAAAAAAAAGAAGGAAAAACAACGTATTTAATAATTCAATAGGGACTTCAATATGCATAATACGAAAATTAAACACTAACTTGTAAAATTTGTTTGAACTATGTATACTCCCGTACCAACTCCGAGCTAAAGTTAGAAAGCTCAGTAGCATATAAAATGTTATGGTGGTGTCTCTTGTAGCAAAATGGTCCTCCTAAAAGAACGATGAACTGAGAAAATATAATCTTATTACATATAGAAATTTGTCTCTTAGAAAATTATAAGACGATCATTATCTCCGGTCTCTTAACCGAAGTTCTTAGTTTCAGATAAGAAATTTAAGATCATCATTATTCTCGGTCTTTTAATCGAGGTTTTTAACTTCGGATAAGAGACAGTTCTTAGCTTTTCTTAATTAAAAACTAAGAAAAGTTAAGAACCGTCTCTTAAATAAGAGATATAAAAACCGTCTCTTAACTGAAAAATGTAAAAAAAAAAATCAAATCATGAGTTAATAACTCTAGTTAAGAGATCAGGGATAATAATGTTCTATGAACCGTCTCTTAACCGGATCATTAAACAATGTGTGTTACATCGAAACTATCATCGATTAACAAACGTTCCACTCAAAATCTTCTTCTCTTGTCTTAGCACACGTTGAGTAGCTTTGTGGATTATACTTACATTGAAACTATTGTATTATATATTACTTTCTTATCAATAAAAGAAAATACCAGTCATAGATTCGGATAAACACATAAGCAAAAACACATGTAAAAAAAGAGAGCAAACCATAATGCGAATTCTCGTCTTCCTACAACAGGTGGACCGAACGTACATAAATCATGACCATAATTTGATTCTTTCATGATGAGAAATTGATTGTGCTTACATTACTCGAGTGCATGAAAACATTACATACAATCCATTTAATTCTCTGGCTGATAAAAAGTTGATTGATGAACAATGTCAGGATCCTAAAATATTCAACTAATATACTCTTTGAATTTTACACGTAAACTCTATTTTTCTGGAATCTTTTAAGGCCCACTCTGAAAATAATATGCCAACTAAACTTTCTTTAAACAAACAAAATTACCTTTGCACGAAGACATAATGTCGATTATAATTCAATGTGGATTTTTTTCCTCCAGAAAAATTAGATCATATGCCAATTTAAATGTTGTGCTAATAAATATTTACATTGATTATATCATATTATTCAATTCATATCTAAATAAATAAATTTTACCTTTTTCATACTTGATTCTAACAGTGGTACATATACTTATTTATGGTAATCTAGATACAATGTAATCGATTACATCTTTTTTCTAAAACGTTTGTTCAACGATAATATATATTTTCTGTCAACAGAATTTAATTTGGGTTTTAACACTTTGTTCTTAATCTCAATTTGATTTGGTGTTTTACCGATGTCCTTTTGTATAAAATTTTAAATACATATTTTTTATTAAAAAATATTTTTACTACCATAATTACAGTGTATATGAAAAAATATTAGAATCAAATACTCCTTCCGTTCCATTAAGATGAAAATTTTAGACATTTCACACACTTTAAGAATACTTTTACAATACCAAAAATAACATTTATCTCCTTTTATAATTACAAAACAAATAAAATTATTTAATTATTTCTTTTAATAGTTAATAAAGGTAATATGGGTAAACAAATAAAAAGTTGTATTGGAAACTACAAACTTCTATCTTCATGAAACAAAAAAAAATCTCAAAACTTCCATCTTAATGAAACGGAGGGAGTATAAAAAATAAAAATAAATTATTTGGGTATAAATTAAATAATTTATTGAATTTAAATATTTATTAGCACATTATTTGAACTAGTGTATGGTCTATATTTTTATTATTGAGGTATAAAAAAACTGAAATTAGAAAGATAGAATATAAAGACGAAAACTGTATATTTACTTTAATTTTTAAAGAAGCTAGGAAATAGCCAAATCCAAGAAGCATTGACTCTTTATCCAATGTCTTACCCTTTGTCTATAACTGTCCCTCATCTTTCACTCTCTACACCAAATCTCTCTTTCTCATCTCTCTATTTTCTTATAAGAAAGAGCAAAAAGCTTACTTCGTTTTACTATTTCCATGTTTCTGAATTCCACACGAACAGAGAAAAAGAGAAAGTGAAAGAATAAAAGTTTAAAGTAATCTTGTCCACCATGGCTGCTGAGAAGAAGAAGAAACACTTACATGAGCTTCTTGAAGATGACCAAGAACCTTTTCATCTCAACCATTACATCTCCAACCTCAGGTCTCAGATGGGCTACTCTGATTTGCTTGTCAAGAAACGAAAGTCCGAAAACGCTGCCGTTCTACCTCATGGTTTCTTCTCATGCGAGAGTTCTTGTTTCTTGGCGACCAATACTAATAAATCTCCTCTCTTTGAGCTACGGTCTCCAGCGAGTAAGAAGGTTCGCGACGGTCTTCAGATTCCGGCGAGAACTGCTGTAATTCTACTGGAAGCGGCGGCGAGGATTCAGAAGCAGCAGACGGAGAAGGTTAATAAGAGCAAAAACAGAGCTCGAAACAGAGGAAACGCGTTTGGTATGTTAGGTTCTGTTTTTAAGCGGTTGATTAACCGTAAAGCGAAACCGCGTTTGGACAACGCTGATGGAAACACGGTTTTGTCGGAACCGACGAGTAGCGGTAGCAGTTGGATAGAGCGTTTTGTGGAGATTGGCGATAAGTGTTTTTGTGAAAGCCCTTTTCATTTTGTTCTCCATACAACTCCTTCTACTTCCGGTCACCCGACTCCCCACTTCACATCGCCGGCTACTTCTCCGGCACGACGCAGTACAGAGGTTTGTCTCAATCTCTCAATTAATTATCATTTTACACGTAAAGCATTAAAATTAATAATAGTTGAGCAAAATACTCTTAAATTAAATCCATAAACTCCAAATTATACTCTAAATGCTAAATTATAAATCCAAACTAAAACCATAATATTTAAAAATGTAATGGTAAATTACAAACAAAAAATGGCATATTTCCTTTGTTTGGAAATATTTAGCAACATTTTATTTTGAACTTTTAGATTTTTTCAAATATTCTTTAATTAATCCACTGGCCAATTAACCTATACCAGTTATAAATTACCATACAGTAAAAGAAAATGTAAAAAACATTCTGTGGAAAAACTGGAAAAAACATCTGATTAAACCAGGAACACATGACTGGTTGATATGACTGAATCATGTAAGTTCTTCAGGAGTACGGTAAATATGTTTTACTTCAGAGTGATAGATACGCTCCAATCATCGACTGAACACATGTCATAGAGCCTCGGTTTGGTTGGGGTGCTTATGTCATTTAATTTTCCACACTATGACGAATATTGCATCTCACTAGGTAGTTCAACTTCAAAGTTTTCAAACCAATTAATTCTCTGGCAAGTTTACCTAAACACATTTTCTACCTTTTAATTCAGTAGGTTTGGACTTAAATATAAACCAAACCTTCTGTGTTAGGCTGTCTTAAAAAGCCAGCATCAACAACTATCAAGGTTTTGTCAAAAGGTTGCAATCCTTTTAGTCAAGTATTAAATTGTATGTTCACAAAATTCAAATGTACAACTTACCCTAATTGTTGTTATTGTATAAAGAAAATGATAGTAAAAGGTACAAAAATTTAATTGAGTACAATAGCATAAAATACAACCTTCATGGATGGATATAGTTTTGAATAGCTAAAATAGCTACAACAACTATGAAAGGTTTTGTCAAAAAGTTGCAATCTTTTTAGGGAAGTATTAAATTGTATGTTCACAAAATTCAAATGTAAATTTTACCCTACTTGTGGTTATAGTATAAAGAAAATGACAGTAAAAAGTAAAAAAAAATATTTGAAGAATAATGAATGCACTTGTATAGCTTAAAATACAATCTTCATGGATATAAATTTGAATAGCTAAAATTAGTTATGATCCAAAGCAGAAATAGTAAGAGACAAAAAAAAAACGGTGAAACCAAAAGTGTATTAAATGAGTTGTAACAGGACGAAGATAGCGATGAGACAGAGAGCTTGGAGAAAGTGAGAGGACAAGAAGAAGAAGAGGAACAATGTAGCCCTGTTTCTGTACTTGACACTCTTGAGGAAGAGGAGGACCACTACCACCAACGAGAGCCTGACCATCTCAATCTCCTCTCGTCCAGCTTTGAAGTTGTACAACGTGAGTAACCAATCTACCATCACATCACATGAGCCAAAGGCTTTTTAAAAAATTGTTGTGTTTTGGACTAAACAGGGGCGAAAAGGCGGCTACTCAAGAAGCTTCGCAGATTCGAGAAGTTAGCAGGGATGGATCCAGTAGACCAGCTTGAAGGGAAGATGTTATCATCATCAGAAGAGTGTGAGGAGAGTGAGGAAGAGTATAACACAAGGGTTTATGATTGGGATGAGGAATATGAGGACGTGGATGAAGAAGCTATGGCTAGAGAGAGCGGATGCACGCAAGAGAAGTGGATGATGATGAATGCATGGAGGGTAGGGATGGGTGCGGATGAATACGTGGACGCGGTGGTGCAAAAAGATATGAGAGGGGAGGCCGGAGAATGGACAAGATACGGTGGAGAAGTGGAGGAGACCGTCGCTGATCTAGAGCTCTATATCTTCTTGTTCTTGATTGATGAATTTTCCCACGAACTAGTCTCTTCTCATTCATGAACATATAATGAAATTTATTAGAGGCAGGAAGATTAGTACATTTCTAGATATCTTTGATTTGGTAAACCGAATTAACCTCCATAACCGAATCCTAATTTTTCTTCATTTCTTAAAATTTCACAACGTTAATTTTTCTTACTCAACCATATCTTATCTTGTACAGATTTTCATGGAATGTTATTTTTGGGAAAACTTGATTTTTTATTTGGTAGTCGAAACATTTTTTTGAAGTAATTATGTATATTTATTGAAAAAATTAAGTGTTTAGCATTTAATAGTTAATAATCGTTCTAGTCTCTTGTTAGCATTATCATGTTCTTGCTTAGTTCCATTTGTTTATGGTTGTGTTATTGTAGTATTTTTGATATGTTTATTTTTTCTCGTTTCTCTTGTGTAGTTGTGTGTAAGAAATTACTTGGGGATCGATTACTACCACACCCCAATCATGCATTTTTGTGATGTATTTAATGGTTTGTAAAGAGTAAATAGTTTTTTTTTTGGAGAAAGTGGATAGTAAAGTTTCATGAACTATATTAAGTTTCTCTCATTAGTTAAGTAAAATCCTGTGATATCAAATATTTAACGAGACATTGTAGAAAAGGAATCGAAGATCATTTGGTGGACAATCTTTAAACATACGTATCATAAATGAAACCATCGGTTTTTGCTTGCGAGAAGAACATCAACGATACGAAGAAAAATGTCAGTTAAATGAGGATTACATTAATCCTTCACAAATTGTTTTAGCTAGGGCTAATAAGTAATAACATTGCATGAAAGCTTTATAACATTAACACCAATGTGTCACAGAATTATAATTCGTAATCTATTGATTCTACTAATGTTGTGACCACATTTGTTCGTTTGGTCCATATGCGAGTTGTTGAGAAAAACTCATTGCTCCAAACCAACCGGATCATCCCTATCCAACTTTCATGCCTAATTAAAAGGACTCACATCGAAGGATTAATAAATATATATCCACGTCCAAGTTGCGTGTTACTCACGAAAAAATAAGATTTTAATATTATATATGAAATATATATTGTTTGAGTAAAGAAGATATATGTATGACCGCAATCAATATATATTACAACATATATTATTCTAATTAACGATGTTAACTGTACTAAAACTACCATCTAGCTATTCCAAAGTTGTTTTGATATAATGTGGCAAACTAGTATTGACACCTATGTGACACCAACCGATACTTTTCTAGTATATTAATTTTATTTTCTCGAGCGTGTACATAACTATAAGTAAAATAACAAGAATAACTACAAGTTCCTCAATGAAAATTCGGAGCGGCGAAAGATCATAGGGATGGACCAAGTCATGTGACATGACTGCTAATTAAACCTTCATTGGAAAATCAAAATCAAAATTTTAAATAGTTGAAATCTTTATGGACTAGACTCCATAACGTGAGCTGTGAGGATCAGGTGGACCAGCCAGAGAAAAATATCAATCACAAAGACTCTTTAAGTTCCAAAACTACCTCCTCATCATTCCCACCACCAATGAAAATGGTCGACACGGTGGAGCAACCGCCTAATCTCTCCATACACGACGGAGGAGAAAGCCTCCTCAAGATTCGCATTGAGAGTATGCATAAGAAGCTGAAGGAGCCACCACGGTTGCTCAGCTCGGCCGCG
Source organism: Sinapis alba (assembly GCA_012274485.2). Taxonomy (NCBI): domain Eukaryota; kingdom Viridiplantae; phylum Streptophyta; class Magnoliopsida; order Brassicales; family Brassicaceae; genus Sinapis; species Sinapis alba. The sequence continues at coordinate 539,594 of MU105586.1, forward strand.
GGAAAACAAACTTGCTCCATCTTCCGAGTACCTCAAACCATGATTGATTCCAACGGTAGATGCTATGAGCCGCGAGTTGTCTCGGTGGGACCATACCACCGAGGCAAAACGCAGCTCAAAATGATGGAAGAACACAAATGGCATTACTTAAATGCCCTTGTCACTCGAACCCACGACACAAAATCCTTAACTCTAGAGGATTACATGAAGACCGTGAAGAGTGTTGAGAAAGTTGCGAGAGAGTGTTACTCGGAGTCAATCTACATGGACTCTGATGAGTTCAACGAGATGATGGTTCTTGACGGTTGTTTCATTCTTGAGCTGTTTCGTAAAGTCAGCCACGTTGTTCCTTTTCAAGGAGACGATCCACTTGTTACCATGGCTTGGGTTCTTCCTTTCTTCAACAGAGATTTTCTCCGTCTTGAGAATCAAATCCCTTTCTTCGTTCTTGAAGCTTTGTTTGACCTCACAAGAAGCGATAAGGAAAGAGAGAGCAACGTTTCTTTACAGTCTCTAGCGTTTGCGTTCTTTACCAACACGATGGATAGACCAGAACAAGATCTCGCCAGGTTCAAAGACCTAAAAGCCAAACACCTCCTTGACCTTGTCCGCTCAAGCTTAATCCCGGAGAGTAAGCTTCAAGCCAAATCGGTAATGTTAATTCTACAAGTGTTTGATTTAACTTATGTTTAACTTACATTCATAAACTGATGGTTTTATAAAAAAAATTCACGTATATTTTTTATTTTTTGTAATTTACATACATAGTAGAATATATTATTTTATAGTATAGATGTTTGATAATAATATTTTTTATTTGTACATAATATTATATTGATATTTTATGACTTTGATATAATTGTACTATTCATATATTAACCTATTATTTTTTTGTTAATTTATTTTAAAATGAAATAACATACTAAATTTTAATTTTTTGCATTAATTTTCTATGAATTATTATTAATTTTATAATATTTTGTTTTCTTGAAAATTGAATTTTCAATTTTTTTATATTTGACTAAACTATATAAGGTAATACTATATTTTAAAATTATTTTATATAATATATTGTAATTGATATTCTCAGATTATCAATAACAATTAATTTAGATATTCAGTTTTCATTAATTGGTTTAGATATTTGGATATTTGGTTTTAAATGAAATGGCATAATTTATAAATAAGAAAAAAATATAATAACTAAATGCGTAAATAAAAGAAAATATTTAATTTGTTATCTATGTTTTCAAACAATTCTCATTTATTCTGGTATCCCTGTTTCCAAACAGTACTAAAAGATACTTCAGTTTTAATAATATATATGCATTAGTAAAATCCCACATTCGTTATATCTTTATGATTAGGAAATAAAAAAATTCTAAATAAAAAAAGGATATTAGTTTTTAAAACTGTATAAATATAAGTCTAAAGAATTATAGATAACACATTCACATAATCAATATACAAATATTTAAGTATATTTGCCTGAGTTTCAATAGTGTCTTTCTCTCTAAATATTTTTTTCTCGTTTTTTGATTCATGTTTATTGACAACAACAACAGACAACTAAACCAGAGAAGAAGAAGAAGACACCGTCCAACATCATCCACAGCATATCGAAGCTCCGGCAAGCTGGGATCAAGATAAGGCAGCTGAAAGACGAAGAGAGCTTCCTTGTAGTGAGATTCAGACATGGAGCGATAGAGATGCCACGTATCACAGTCGACGATTTCATGGGCAGTTTCTTTCCGAACTGCGTAGCTTACGAGCAGTGCCACGTGGCGTGTTCAAAGCATTTCACTACGTACGCGACATTACTAGACTGTCTGATGAACATAAACAAAGACGTTGAGTATTTATGTGAACAAAAGATCATAGAGAACTACTTTGGCACAGAATCAGCGGTCGCTGGATTCGTGAACAGTCTAGGCAGAGACGTTGCGTTCGACATAGAAAACTGTTATCTCAAAGAGTTGTTTATAGAAGTGAATGAGTATTACAATAATAGTGGGCACGTTACATGGGCTAGTTTCAAGAACACTTATTTTAGTTCTCCTTGGTCTTTTATCTCTGCTCTTGCTGCTCTTATTCTTTTGATCTTGTCTATTATTCAGACCATTTTCACTGTTTTTCCAAGATAGTTTTTGTTTCATATATTGTAAATCAACTTATCTGTTTGTGTATGATTTGAGTAGCCTATAATATATGAGAATTTAAGTAGTACTATATTGGTGACATATGTGTATTATCAAGTACAAATGTTTGTTTGTTGGAGACTTGGAGTTTTGTTCTGTCCAAACATCCATCGATAGTGTTAGAGTAACGATGCAGTATAATATTTTTCTTAAGCAAATATATACGAGATTGCTCTAGATATTTATTGATATATATGGCAACTATTCTAGAATTATTGGAATATAATGGTTTGATTTTTGAATAATTCGAGATGTTTGATAGCATGTCGGTAGGAAATGGTCAATCCAATAGAAAATGTCTACGATCCTCTTTGCTCCGTGGATCAACTGATTCCACATGACAGCTTAGGCTTCATGATCAAATTGAATAGTAAAACCCATAAGACTTTTGGTTAGAACCTATGATGAACATACCCCCATTTTTATTTTAAATAGTATTTGAAAAACTCTGTTATGATTGTAGTTGACATGGACCATGAAGTAATATAAAATTAATAGGTTAATAAATTCTTATATTTATATAAACATTTTAAACGATATTAAAGAAACCATGAAGTAAAAGATTCAGATATTCTAATATTTATATAAACCTTTTTAATGGTGTTAAAGAAACCAAGAAAACGTGCGAAGGAGGGAAATGAAAATTACAATACGAGTACTGAAGAACTTTCACAATTTTCAACGTCTGTAGTATCTATGTTGATATTTCTTTTTGGCCAAGTCTCTCGAAGAAGACTCGGTCGTTGTTTTATTATTCTTTTTCTTCTTGTTTTTTTAAAGCTTGCCTTAAGCCCTAAGCCCCTAACTGCATCTATATATAAGCACATAAACACACAATTCAACATACATTTTACACATCAGATTACCAAACAAACACACATATTTTTTGATATTTTCCTTCTATTGCTTTCAAGATTCCTAATTTTTTTTTTTGAAGCATTCTCGATTTACACGAACGCAGTAATGAGTGACAAAACATTGGTCTCTAAATCTAGAAGACTAGACAACATATTAGATCGTAAAGAGAATCAAGGGATGATTCAACTTATTAAATCTAAGCTTCACAGGCGCCTTAGTATTCACGCGACACGCTCTCGAGGGGGCAGTCTACTTGAGGAGTTCGTTGAAAAGCTTGAGAGGTTCAAAGTACGTACGGTTAACATCTTGGTGGGAGGAGAAGCTGATGAAGAGAAGAAATAAAAGAAGTACCAAAACTTCATTCATTCATTCATTTCTAACCAACAAGACCTTTACCTGTTAATTACTCTTCATTTTTCTTGTAGAGCTCTTAAAGTGTATGTAAATTTTATCTTTTTATCTTCAAGCCTATATATATGGGCCTGCAAGGGTTCACGAATCGTGTGGGCTATATGGGTTGTTATGGTTTCAAAAAAGCACATATAGTTCAAATATGTTTAGATCTTTCATACGCGATTGTGTATGCATCAATTTCTGTTTTTTAATAAAAAAGTTAGATACATCTTATGCAATTCAAACCAAGAGAAGTATAAAGATGATAATAGAACTAAAGAAATGAAATTAATACATGTCTAGTAGCAGTGCTGGCTTAATTGGGGAGACAAATAGTGCGACCACCTCGGATCTAATCATGTATTCTCTAATTTCTTAATAGGTAAAAGTGTGGATCTTTTGTATGTATTTTTATTAAAAGATTAATAAAAGAATCCAAATTATTGTATATGCTAGATAGAGTTTCTCTGTCCAGCCCCAGGAGTTTGGCCCGTACGTAGGATTAATTAGATCTCCTTGACTTAACGAGTTACCGGTTAAGAGATTGATGTATGGAGTGTTGGTTTCATGAAAAATGTAAATTTATTCAAATAAAAAAAAATCTTGTTGTACAAAGAGTGCAAATTTGCTACCAAGATTTTTCAAAGAATATAAATTGCTTAGATTGAAATAGGATAGATGATCTTGTGTTCTTCATCGTGAGGCTAACCAAACTTGGAGAGCACTTTCGTAGGTACATTCTCGGCTTGTTCCTTTTGTTGAGGCAATCCCTGTCATCACTTGCTTGTCAATGGTGTTGACAAGAGGAGTCTTGAATTTCTCTTTTCCACAATTAATAAATCACTGCTAGGAGGATTAGCTTACATAGTCAATTGAGCTTTTTACATGGAGTGGGAGAGAGAACCCAACCCACAATATTCTAAGAATCCAAAGGAGGAGATAATGAAATGTGTAAGAAAAAGATTCCAAACCAATGTAGGAACACATATTTTGGATTGATAGAACCAAACTGATTTCCACCAAGGAACCTGAAAAGGATAAGGATGAAGTAGTTGCTAAGTGTTTGCCGTAGAGAACAAGCCTCGAGGATTTTCGTGTGAATTTTTCCACACAAATCAAAGTGTTCTAATTGTGTCAAGCGTTAAGTTATAAGCTATTTGTCTAGAAACATTGCGTATGTTGTTTTGAGCTCTTTTATCAAAAGGATTGTGTAGTGATGACTTAAGCTTTAAGAAGTTGATTTTACAAGTATGCAAAAATAAATGAATTTATAATATTATTAAAATATTATCAATTACTTTTTGAAATAAAATTTCCTTCGTTTGCATTCCGCGTTTATAAATTCCAAATTATAGGTTGTCAAATACAAAATGTTTTATCAATGTTGAATGGACCATATAATTGATCAGAATAAAGTCGTATATCTCTGTCTTAAATTGACTTTTATACAATATAAGTCAGAGAATAAAAAATCAGCAAGGTCATGATTCGATTAAGACTAATAATCAGCTTGTGTGTTGTTTTCCTCACCAAACCTATTTAGCACCTTTTCAGTCTTCTAACTAGCTATGCATCCTCAGATAAATTAAACCAAAAGTAGAATTGTTGCAAATATTTTCTTTTCCTGATTGCTAGAGTTATATATACACATGAACATGAAAACAAGTGCATGTTGTGACTTAGACCATGATTAGCCCTAAGAACTCATATTGGATTCTTAGGGTTTTTTTTATTTACTTTTTCGTTTAAAAAAAAAAAAAAAATTTAACCAATTGCGGGCCGCCACGTGTCAGTGGGGCCCGCAAACAGTGTACGAGCTGGGTTCTTACAGAAGAATTTTAAGGGGTGGTTTTTAAAAAAAGTGGACTCCACTCCTTAAGAACCCACTTTAAGAACTTCCATTGTTTATGCTCTTACTTTTTCAGAGTAAGTATTTAAGTAAAAAAAAATATTAGTAAGTTTTCCATAAACTTTCTACACAGAAATTAAAACTACACCGAAATTTAAATTACCTCTTATACGAGATATAAGGTTTAGTCAGAAAGGCTTTGATGATTCGAGATTCATCTCAGGGAAAAAAGTTTATCTCTTTCTTGGCACTGAAAAGGCTGTTATGTGGTTTTCTGTTCATAAACAAAAAGTCTAGAAATTGTATAGTTCACGGTTCAAAATTGTTTCATGCTTCTGTGAAATTAGCTTTAGATAGTAATTAAGGGAATATATAACGATATAATCATATAACAAATCAGACATTATTAAAACCAACCCCTATGAAAACTTTGTCCATCTGTCTCTCTCCTTTTATACAAATGAGTATCAGTCAAGTCACTGACTATGATTACATTTGCAAGTACATCAGACTAGATTGTAAGACAACAATTTAAGGAAAAAAAACTTTAATACAGTACAACCTTATATTACGTGCTTAACGGGGCCTAACCATGCATGCAATGCATCACTAGACACCGTTTCTTTATTTCATACTACACAGAATATATATATATAGCAACACACAAATATTACATACTTATTTATTGTAGTGATTAGTTTGTTTAGTTATCAAGGAAAATTCCACAAGTAATCGTCTCCTCCGGTGTCACCATCAGCGTCGGAAGCAGCATCAAAGGTAGATTGACGAGGAGGGCTGAGAAGCATTCCTTCAGCCATATTCATGAGCACATTAGGCATGTCGAATATCAAATCCTCGTCCATGTAACCACTTGTTGTATTCTCATAACTACCATTCATCACCACATTACTCCCTTCCACACTGCTTGAAGCAGTGTTATTATTATTGGTCATAACAATCGCATCCCTAGCAGCACCAAAAGCAGCTGCGGCTGAAGCGGCTGCGGCTTGGATGTCTCCTGGAGACATGGAGGCTGGGACAGGGAGAGATGAAACTGAGTTTGGAAAGTTGAATTCAGTTTGTGTTCCTTTGAGAGCTAGAGCTGCCACGTCATAGGCTATTGCTGCCATCTCAGGGGTTGAGAATGTTCCTAACCATATACGGGTAGGTTTTCTCGGTTCACGGATCTCAGACACCCATTTGTCTGAGTTCCTACGTTGTCTCACTCCCCTGTACAAAGGGTGTCGGCCACCATTTTCTTTGGAGGTTCCTGGCATGGTGATAATGAGAACTAGGGTTTTGAAGAGAGATTGGTGATGAGTTTGATGAATGAGAAGAAGGGGTCGAAGCCATTTTATGGGGGGGGAGTTAAGTTAGTTGAAGAGTGAAGTAGTGAGGAGTGAAGACAAGAGAGTGAAGAAAGTGCAAACCAGTTATGGATGAAGAGATTAGGGTTTGGGAGGGATTGATCACAGCTCGGAGGTGATGAAGTTAAAGCTGTAAAGACAGATTTTTAATTGCTCCTCTGGTTGTAAAATCGCGTTATTTGGGTGGTGGGCAAATAAGTCGCATATGTATATATGTTTCTATCTAAAGTGGTCGCTTTCTTCATCTCAGTTTCGTGAATATATATATGTTTAGTCATGATCTTGACATCACTTAGATATTGGACTACTTAATTTTTTGCTTAAAATAAACTGAGGTAGATAACGCTTCAATGTGGCAGCTTGGTTATAACAAAAAAATTGCATAATAGTTTATGTAGTTTACATGGGTTAATTCTACTGAACAAAATCATGTAGTTAACACTTTGACTTTTTGTATAAAACCTTTGGGGTGATTAACAAAGGAGTAAATCATGTTTCCAGGCACATTTTTGTGTAAGAGACTAATTTTTATTTAGTTTGTGTGATTTACTTGCGGTGAAACTATATATGTATAGCTCATCACTGTATCCATTTATTTTGCTATCTCTACTCCGTGTCTGTGGCCTAGTTACGAATTATTCACTACTTAAAGTCATAATCAGACATCAATATATAAGTGATCAAAAAAAAAAAAAAGACATCAATATATACATGCATTTCCCTGTTTATTGCTTACTTTGGTGGTTAATGGTTATTTCATAATGGAAATGAATATATGGTTGACTTGGGGAAAGATAATTATATAATAATCACATCCAAGAGTGTTTAAGAAATGCTATTTAGAACAACTTAGTGTGTGTCTGCGTGATCGTTGTTTAGGTCAATTTCTTTGAGACTTTTTCACTCCACTAAACATTACAATATTGTAATAGATTTTCTAGATTTTTCTCATTGAAGCATGTCAAATCGATAAGGGTAAGAAATCCACTTCACGTGTCGGTATAGCGTGGAATATTTGTCTGCATCAACCATATATATATATTATTAAAATGTTCTCTTATGAGCATTGGTGTGTGCGGAGTTCGCACTTGCTCTACAAGGCTGCTGCCAAATATCTATGTGCATGTCATTTTTTACATCTGAGTTGAGAGGTTGAACACCAATGATTTCGATCATATTTTACAAAAAGAGAATCAAACATTTATAGTGTTGTAGTAATTAAAGCAATTTAACAACTATGTCTTATTTAAATAGTGGTCCGAGTAAGTTTTCGTGACAATTTGGATACATATGTCAACCAAGCTACCTAGCTCAAAATAGTCCAATCTGATCGGTTCATATATAGCAGTATAACACGCTCAATTTGTTTGTGGATAAAAGTGGGTTGAGCTGTGTCGACATCGGTCGGTCCAATAATCTTTAAAAAATTGAAATTTTGACTTAGATTAGACTTGGAGAAAATTGATATATATATCTATAATCGACTGTCTTGTAATAATTTTCATTTGATCTTAATTCTCATGCATATGTGTTTATATACACTACTCTTAAAAGCTAGAGTGTGTTTATTAAAGCAGTCGGTAAATCCTTTCTACATAATAAAAAAAATAATGGCAATGTAAAAGGATTCCAACCTACAAGTTTGCAAGTAGCTCGAAAACTATTCAACTGATACAAACAGGTAATAAACATACATCAAGATGACAACACAACTTTTCATATACAATGTTTTTTTTTGTATGGATATTATTTCTCTTAAATTAGCATGTACATTTCTAATGCATTGTAGCTTTTTTTGTCTTCACATTTCCATTGAACTTGCAAAATAGATAAATTATTCCAAGTTACAACATAGCTCTGAAGATAAATTCTAGACTTAATTTTACATTTGCATTTCCTAATACCTTCATAAAATTTTAGTCATCAGTTCCTTTGATGAGTTTCAAAACATTACAAATTATTTCCTGTCCATCTTGGATTTTCTCAAAAGTTTGATATAATGCATTGTAGCTTAAGAGATCAGTAAACCAAGTACAATGATGAGAATAGGTTTGGAATATAATAAAAGGAAATATTTTTCTTATTGCTTTGTTATACAAATCTACTACTTATTAGTATGTTGATGCCAAGCATGGAAGGTAGCCTGTAGTAGCAAACCTTGACATGTCAACTACCTGTAAATTACATTATGGGCTCCAAAATGGTAAGCCCATCAAGTTCTTATTCTTAGTTTCACGCTTGTGATTATCAAAATTGTAAGCCCATCAAATTTCAACTTGTTACTTTTTCAAGTTCGGTGAATTTTGTAAAAAGCTTGACATATGAAGAAACACAATAGCAAAAAAAAAACGCTTTCAAATACAAACAAAAACATTCATTTCATAAAAGGTTTCACGAGAAACCAGAAGGAAAGGTTTCATCAAAGGTCTTTCATTTTACCATTCGTTTAAACAAAACAAAGCACAACACACATAAGATAAAGACTGATACACAAACGATGATATGAGAAACTATGCTCATCCTTTCAGTACTTATAGTCCTTAACGTGAAGGCTCTCTGCTGCACCTTCACCAAGCTGAGCATCACCTTTATAAGCACCAAGTGTAGCCTCAGAGTTAGCCTTGCACCTAACCAAGAACGCAGCTTGCGCCTTCTTCACATTCTCCTCTTTCCCTCCCCACGTCTTAAGCGTGCTCTGCTGCAACGCCCTTCCAAAAGAAAACGACAAAGACCAAGGCTTCTTTGTCTTCACCTGGTTCATCGCATTCAAGTTTCTCGTCGCCTCTTCCTCACTCTGTCCTCCCGACAAGAACACTACAGCCGGAACAGCTGCTGGCACCGTCCTCTGAAGGGCACGGACAGTGTACTCCGCAACAACCTCTGGTGCAACTTTATCACTCTCTGAGCCTGGAGTCACCATGTTCGGTTTCAAAAGGGTTCCTTCAAGCATGACATGGTGATCGCTCAGAGCCTTGTAGCAAGCTGCGAGGACACGCTCTGTCACTGCAGCACACTTTTGAATATCATGAGACCCATCAACAAGAATCTCAGGCTCCACGATAGGTACAAGACCGTTCTCTTGACAAATAGCCGCGTATCTAGCCAGCCCATAAGCGTTCTCGTGGATAGCTAACTCCGTTGGCTCGTTCAGACCAATCTTAAGCACAGCACGCCACTTAGCAAAACGAGCACCAGCCTCGTAGTACTTCTTGCAACGTTCACCAAGACCATCAAGACCCTGTGTGGTGGTCTCACCATTGGTTCCAGGTAGCTCAACGGTTCCTTTGTCAACTTTAATACCAGGCAACACTCCTCCTTCCTTTAAAATATCCACAAAAGGCGTCCCTGAGTGATTCAAAAACAAAACCCAATAAGCAACAGAGAATATACACAGCAGAATGAGAGAGGACATGGTGATAAGCTACCGGTAGAGCTCTTCTGGTAGAGAGTTTCTTCAAAGAGGATGACACCACTGAGGCAAGGAAGAGCTCCTGGAGTAGTGAAGAGAAGCTCACGGAGAGCTCTTCTGTTAGACTCAACGTTCTCGACGTTGATGCTAGAGAGACGCTTTCCGATTGTGCCGGTTGATTCGTCTGCAGCGAGGATGCCTTTTCCAGGTGTGCCTATGTAGGCAGCGTTAGCGATCAGCTCTTCTGCAAGTTTCAAAAATAATTAAAAAAAAAAAAACAATATAAGATAACGAACAAGAGCAGCTGACGGTTACGAACCGAACCGAACAGAGTTTTAGTTTATGTCCAAAGCTACTGAGTGATGTATGTTCTATTACAGGATAAACCTCAAATCTTTAAACCCAAATAACAAAACTGATCCAACAATTTGAGGAGCGTGAACAGATAGTCTACCATAGGAGGAACTGTTCTAAATAACACAAGAGGTGAGGAGGTTGCTTACCGGCGTATTTGCTGGTGAATGAAGCCATGGTTTGTTTGAAGGAAAATTGGATACAAAGACGGAGACACTGAGGAAGATGAAAGTGGGGTTTTATTAGAGATGGAAGTGATGAGAAGGTTCGAGAAAAGGTTTATTATAAGGAGATTGGAGATTTTTCTTTGGTCTCTTCTCCAACCAAAACGTTTTCAGCCGTTGGATGGTCGGTCGCGATGGCGGTTTTCTTATTACCGCGGGTAGTTTTAACGGTTTTTAAGGCGATGTGCTTTGAGGGACTACAAGGGTAACTTCTACGACATTCTTTTACTTGAGCCGTGACTTCGGCCCACAGGCCCATTAATACTTTCTGCATTCCCATCTTTTTCTCCCATAATAAATGTTCATTTACTTTACTATTTCCACAATCTGCAAGCAAGTAAAACATGACAAAAGGAAACTTCCATTTCATGTGGATTCACATGATAACCACAGCTACACTGACAATGAAATAATATGAACAAACAATTTTTGTTTCAACATAAATTAGCCATTTCTAACGTATACAGATATTGTCAAGTATTGATGTGGATGTTCATGATACGTGTCGTAACCTGACGAATCTTTGTTTATAAGAAACCGTGAGTTGCCGCATATTCTTTTGTCACATGAAAGAAAAGCATATGATATGTGATGTGAATGTTGGGAAGGCCTCTTAGCTCTTTTGTATTTTGTATAGAATGATAAGGAAAGAGACCAAGCCTTACATGAGACCTTTTTTAAAAAAAAATACTGCACATCTTTTTCCTCAACTCAAAATTTTTGACACTTTTCTATAAAACGAGAGCATCACGGGGATCACAAACCTGTTTCCCCTGTAATCCCACCGCTTCCTCCAGCATATGCTTCTTATCCCTTCAAATGGAGTCTACTCAATCATTTCCTAGCAGAATGGAAAAAAGGAACACATAAAGCTTGATTCATGCTGGATTGAAGAACCGAGTTTGAGATCAGAAGATCCCTAGAGATTCACTATAGTAATACGTTACCTGTTTTACTGCATTCCCAACTTCCAAGCTCGGCAAAGAACTCTTGGCCAAACAACCTGTATGGACGATCGGTCCATTGAACTCACTGTTGGATTGAGGAATGCTAAGGTAAGAAGCTCCCATGAATAGCCATTGAGCCGTTCCTTGACTGAAATAGTCCACAAACATCTCTCCACATAGTATACATGCGCACTGCTTCTCATCAGCAGCTATGGCTGGACCATCCTCAACATCACTCTCGGGTTCGCTCAGAACTTCCTCATATTCAGGTTCTATCTCTCCCACATTTGCTGATACCCAGTCATCAACCCTTGGAAACCAAACCCTACATTTACTGTTCGTACCACTTAACTCAAGCTTCTTCTTATCGTGCAGCTCCATGTGCCTGTCAAGTTCTTCCTTTTGTTTAAAGCGAACGCCACAGGATGTGCATAGATGCGGAAGGTCATCAAAAAGACTACTAATCACCGAGGGGTGAAGTTCACGGATCTTATCTGCCCTAAACTTATATCCTATGAGGTTTTCAGGTTCTGAAATTGCTGTTTCCGCTGGTGCTGCCTTCGGGGCAATGGAGGGACCCTTCTTCACCAAAACCAATGGCTGCGCATCAGACGGAACCACAGATACAGACGTAGAGCTATTGGTAGAATGATCAGGACTATGGTCTTGTGATACGGAAGGAGCAGCCGCACGTTGTACAAGAGATGGCAGCTCGGTCGCCTTCGAAGCAGATATCAAGCCCTTTGAAACTAAGGAGCTCAAGAGGCACGAAATAGGATCTGAGGCCTTACTACTCTCTTTTGACGTCTGAGCTGATGTGACACGAGTAAGAGACACTGCGTCCGAACCAAGGGGTGCAGAGGATTGTTCAACTTTTAAACGAGCTGATAAACTGTTACCAGCCACTGAAATTGGCAAAATCTTAGGCTTAGAGGCTGCTGACAGGGTTAGTCCCCTTGGGTTAACCTGGGAACTCTCCTCCTTGATTGAACCATTAGTTAAATTATTAGAAAGGATTCCACTCTTCATGACTGCTTCCAGCAAATCACTCATGTTGGGTTGTCCTGTAGTTTGTGAAGCAATAGTAAGTCCTGCGGCATTTTCACCTGCTGACTTGGAGTCGATCATCTCAATCGCTTCATTTGTTTTTTTAAACTGAGGCCGCACAGAGACATCCCTGAGGACACTTTGAGATTTCGCTGGAAACCGGGAAGCCCTAGGATCACGTTGAGGGAGGGAATGAGGTCTTCTAGAATCTTGCTTGGTGACATTCTGCTTAAAAGTTGAATCATGTAAAGGAGACTGTCTATCTGAGACCTTAGATTGAACCTGAATTCCCTTTCTAGCTGCAATAGAGGTTGTCGGAGGAAAAAAATCGGGATCATGCAAAGTCCTAGGAGAAGACGTCAAGCGGCCAAAAACACTTGGATCTTTTTGCTCGCTGGAATATGAGTTTGTCGAACTCGGATCAAACCTTGGGTCGAGAGCTGATAACCTTGGTCGTTTTAAGAGGTGATTTTCAGATTCCTACAAGATGGGAAAAGGTTTAAAAAGCCAAGAAACGAAATAGAAACCTCATAATAAAAAGTAATGCAAATGATCATCATTGCTAACCAATCTCTCTGATTCATCTGGTGCGTGAAGCTCATTTTTTGGGTTGACAGTGGCCACATCTGTTTCTGATAACCTTGAGTGCATGTCCCACATAAACTCTTCTTCCTCAGAGTTTTTCCAACTATCATAAGGCACACCTATGTTTCTACTAGGACCACTTGATTCCAAATTTTCTAGTCTCGCAGTTGCGTCGTTGGAAATTCTGCTTTTGGTATGTAACACATCCCTCTGGTCAGAAATCAGATCAGGGCCTCTGCTCATAGATTCGTACCACTGTTTCTCACACCCGTCATCAACCCTTGAACCAACTTTCTTAATCACTGATCTAGAATTATGCGGTAGTTCAGAAGCATAATCATATTCCCTTGATATTGACTCAATATCTTTCTCGTAGAGGGCTTCACTGAGAGAGTCTCTTTGAGGTCGTCGAATAGCCTGAATTCAACACACGATCAGTAGACAGAACATAGGTTAAAAGCTGCAACATGCCAAGGAAGATTCATTCCTACATTTACTTTAGCTGGACCCGCCCACGAGCCTCCAGTTGCTATGCTTGATACTCTCTCTAGTCTATCTGAATCCCTAGTCAAATTGGATGCGACCTCAGGGACATCAGTAACCATTCCTTGTGCCTGCACAAAAAAAAAATCCAATGAAGAATACTCAGGAAACTTTTACAGAAGTTTTATATCAGTATATAAACTCGTGTTTACTTTGGGTTTGTCCTAACTGATCCAGTTGCAGAAAAGTTTACGTTACTTTGGGTTTGTCCTAAGTCCTAACTGATCCAGTTGCAGAAAAGTTTACGTTGCTTACCCTTCCTGACTGTTGAAGGCGTTGCCTTTCTAGATACTTGGGATTCACATGGATGCTATTTGGTGGGCGCTGAGAGTGCAGATCAGCGCTGCCAGTGCTAATAACAGCAGCTGAGCCATCACTTTTGGCATTAAAACCAAGTTCTTTCTCAATTTGCTGAAGAGTTTGCGGATGAAAGACTCCTTTCCAGGTTCCAAAGAGATGCCGCATATTAGAACGCATAGGAGGGTCAACTTGTCTGTAAGCCTTAACAAATACCTGCACGGAAGTAAAAAAGGAGGAAGATCAGAGATGTCATTTCCAGAAAAAAAAAATCATATAACCATGACTATCAATAAAAAACACCAACCTCAGGCAGCTTGACAGCAAAGTACTTAATGTAATCCCTTCCAATGTTCTTCACAATGCTGTCCAACAGGTACAATGTTGGCAGCTTCTGATCACTTGGTACCTGCATAATATACTTCAAATCAGATACCCAGAAGAAAAGGCAATTTGATCACATAGAGAGTAACCTCGAGGATTTCCACAACTGAGGGGACTCTTAAGGATAAGAACTAAATATCAATAACTTATGCTTAACTAGAATTTAAAGAATAAAATATGTTAATATTCAAGCTACTATACTAACATATATCCTGACAATCAAGAAATCTAAAGATGGACACAGAAAGCCATCAAAGAACATCAGCAAAATCTGCATGCCTAAAAATGGCAGAGTGACACTAGTACAAGTGTCAATATCTAAGCTGAAGTGACAGACAGTAAAATAGTAATCCTTGTCTTCCCACCCACCGACTTGACTAAACAGGGTCCAATGCTTCTCTGCTATCCAAAGATGAATAAAAGTTGTTCTCGCTTTCTGGGGAGCATCCGTAATCAGAAGCCACTAAAAGAAAATACAACCTTACTTAAAAAAGAGCTTGTAGAGCTCTTTGTCAAAGAGTAAAGTGAAATACAACAGAACAACCTCAAAGAGACTACACACTCCATAAGCAAAACTCAGTACAATAAACGAGGAGATGATATATGCATTCTCAAAAAAAATGATTATGGACCAAACTGTTGCATGGGCAACGACTAATCTGAGATTAGCTAACACCATTGTGTCGGGAACAAAGATACTTTCCAGAATGGGATCCAATAGATGACATAAACTAGAAACTTTGATTCACAAGTATAAAAGAAAGCATATATAATTCAGAGAAGACGCAAGGGTTGCTTTCAAAATTGGATTTTTTTCTCATTAATCCTCGTATACAGATCACAATCGCAACCACCACCTTCACCTTAATATTATACAATTACTAAAACAAGAATAACAGTGGGCATGATTCACCTCGAGGATGTTGTTGCAAATGGTGGCAACAACGGCCTTAGCAGCATGAACATTCTCTCCAGCAATTATCGTAAGGTTCGTAATGATCGGCTTTGAGTTGATCGTGAGCTCAGATAAAGCCGACTTATACTGATTCACAAGCTCGTAATGTGGATGAACCGGTTGCGGCTGATAAGCCTCCCCGCTCGGATCACTCACAACACCACCACTCTCCGTTTCTCTGGCCCCAGTAACTCGAAACCTCGACGAAGACGAAGCCGTACCGATCATTCTCTGCGACGTTAACTGCCGCATATTCACATCGCTGAGCCTTGGTTTCTTCATAGGAAGCCCTGGATCTCTCGATCTTTCAAACGCTCTACGCGAATTCTCCATCTTAAGGACTACGCTAATCGGTAAAACTCGATTGCGATCACAACGATCCTCGTAAGAAGGAGGCAGAGGATTTACAGAATTAAGTAGCTTGAAATACAATTAATCAATTAAAAGAAAAACCTAAATTACGATCTATAGAGCTGAGAATGCGAGTCTGAGAAGAAGACGGTGAAGATGGGAAATGCTTTGGATTCGGCACAAATGGCAGAGATTGGGACGAACTCCGATCAATTAGGGTTGAGAATTGGGGATTTTAAAGAGACGAGATCGGAGCTGGTATCAGGGATATTAGGCCCAGTTAGTGGCCCATTACTTTTCTGAAACTGACCACATTGGGAGTAATAGGTCCGGTTGAACCACATCTGGTTTAAACCAGTGAAAGAAATGCTTCCATTGAACCAAATCTTGATCAGGTAAACCCCAGTAACAATAGCAAATAGTGAAAAACTGTAGCTTTAAGTTATTTGTTGTACCATTTGAGTTGTAAATGTATATTTGTAGTTGTGTGTGTTGTACTTGTAAAAGGGAAATAAGGAAAATATTTATATTTTAATTCATATTTTTCTACCGTCTAAAAAATAAATTTAGTAAGTAAAGTTTCTACATCTAATTTCTCTTTCTGTATGTAACTTTAAAATATCAATATAAAAGATGATTAGTGATTTGAAAAAATTATAGAATCACTCTTACATTAACAATAATAACAGAATTTTAAACGTATTTTCTAGAACTTGATCTTCTATATGTATAACTATGATTGCATTTGCCTTTAAATTTTTAAAATTTAAAATTTAATTTTTTTATTGCTTTAGATACTTACCTAGAAATCTAATGTTGGAGGTGTTTTTAGTTGGCTCTTGTGACTCTAATTATATAAGAAAATAATAATTGTTTTCGATTAGTTTCCTCGAAAATAAGAAAGATGATTTGGAAAAATAATAATGTACTTATCAGTTTTCCTGGTACTTTTTGCAATCTTTCATATTTTTCTTTTTTTTTTTCTTCAACAAAAATGTCGTTTAATTAAAAAAATTATCTCCAAATAATGTTACTATATTAAATATATTAAATTTTATCCAATATACAGTATGTAAAATTCTGGATATAATTTACTTAGCTACATCAGTTAGAAAAAAATGATATTCTAAAATCAAAATGACTAACTTTCAAAATATTTGTTCGTAAACCTAGTGTTTTAGAAGTGTTGTATAATACTTTTACAGTTAAAGTATTTTTTCTAAAACACAAATCTCTTCCAATCATGCTTTAGAAAGATTTTTTAAAAGCCATATAATTTTCTTTTCTTTCTTTTCGTTTTGGCTTGAAAAATCAAAATATCTATAGTATTTATATCTTGGCTTCAGAAAATTTACAAGTAAATACAACCAAAATTAGACATCATAAATTTATATAGCTACATCAAAAAATCTACAATGATAACCAAAAAATCTACAATTACAACTCATTCAGAACAACTCCTCCGAAGTTAATAAAATGACATCAGAACAGTTGGATGTTGGTGCTTTTGTAAAAGTTAATATGTTAATGTTTTTACTCATATTTATTTACAAATTTAAATGATCATTTTCTTTTAATTAATTTTATATTTACCATTTAAATTCATCTATCATTCTTAAATTTTACAAGTTTATAGCTCAATGGTCATTTATTTATGTACTATTAATTAATTATATTTTCTCATAAATCCCGATTTTATTTTGAAAGTTTGAAAAGCTATATATGGTCTATTTTCACAATTTTATCTTCTCTTTCACCTCATAATGTTATCATCATGACAAACAAAGTCAACCAAAATTAATTGTCTACTATTTTCACCAATTAGTACACCCAAAATGTATTAACGTAGCTAGATTAACAATAATAACAGAATTATGGTCTTCATCATCTTCTTTCTTTCAGGGTGAGTTTATAAAGAAAATAGAAAATAGCTAAAAAGGAAAAGGAAAACAGATAACAAAAAATCTTATTTCTGGAAATCAAAGCCTCTATGGATTCTCTCAAGATCAAACATATAAATTTTGTAATCTGTTAATATAGTTTTGCTCATAGAGGATGAAACTTGTCTCCCAAGTTTGATTTGGAAAGAACACCAACCCTACCCAAAATCCATTACACCCACAACAAAAAGCTTTTCATAATCTTCGTCATCGTCATCTGGTGTTTATTGTTGGATTCTCATCGTTAATCCATTGGTCTAAATGGCATGTAAGGACATATACATTCCTCTGTTGCTTTGTTTCTGTCATTGAAAATCTAATCTAAATTGTTAAAATGGTTTTGATTCATGTTATTCATATTCTTGCAACGTTTTTGTAATTATAAATTATTGTCTGGTTTTGTAGATTAATGGGTGATTAAAAGGACATTCCTTACATATACTCCTAAACATGACTTCATCTGGTAAGAGAAGCATAAGACGAGGATCATCATCTTCCAAGAAACCGGTTCTCCAACCCCAAGAGAGTGGAAGCAGTAGCCTAAATGAGAACCCATCCCCCAAACCCGGTTCACCTCTCCCTGAACCGGTTTCTTCTAACACCGAGAGAACAGTAAAGACGCTACGCTTATCCAAAGCCATCACCATCCCCGAGGGAACCACTGTCTTTGACGCATGTCGAAGAATGGCTCGTAAAAAAGTTGATGCGGTTCTGCTAACAGACTCGAGCGCTCTTCTTTCAGGCATTGTCACCGACAAGGACATAGCAACAAGAGTGATCGCAGAAGGGTTGAGACCAGAACACACTCTTGTCTCCAAAGTCATGACAAGAAACCCTATCTTTGTCACTTCAGAATCTCTTGCCATCGAGGCTCTTGAGAAGATGGTTCAAGGGAAGTTCAGACACTTACCAGTTGTAGAGAATGGTGAAGTCATTGCTCTTTTAGACATAACAAAGTGCCTCTACGATGCTATCTCTCGTATGGAGAAAGCAGCAGAGCAAGGAAGTGTGTTAGCTGCTGCTGCTGTGGAAGACGTGGAACGTCAATGGGGAAGTGGAAACTCTGCTCCATATCCCTTCGTTGAAACGTTAAGAGACCGTATGTTCAAGCCTGCTTTGTCAACAATCATTACAGAACACTCAAAAGTTGCAGTCGTGTCTCCTTCAGATCCTGTCTTCGTAGCTTCAAAAAGAATGCGTGACTTGCGTGTTAACTCAGTGATCATAGCTGTTGGAAACAAGATTCAAGGCATTTTAACTTCCAAAGACATTCTGCTGAGAGTCGTGGCTAAGAATCTATCTCCTGAGCTTACTCTTGTTGAGAAAGTAATGACACCAAACCCTGAAACTGCATCAATGGAGACAACAATAGTCGACGCATTGCATGTAATGCATGACGGCAAGTTTCTACACCTTCCGGTTTTAGACAAAGAAGGCTTTGTGGTAGCATGTGTTGACGTGCTTCAGATAACTCACGCGGCTATCTCCACCGTTGAGAGCAGTCCAGGAGCTGTTAACGACATGGCGAACACCATGATGCAAAAGTTTTGGGACTCAGCTCTCACGTTAGACCCACATCCACCTGAGGATTACGAAACACACAGTGATTTATCGTCTACGATGTTATTGAACTCAGAGGGAGGAGGAGGAGACACAGGGAAGCTGCAGTCTTGTGGAAGTGTGAGTTTGTTTGCTTTCAAGTTTGAGGATCGCAAAGGGAGAGTGCATAGGTTTGAGTCAACGGGTGAGAGTTTTGAGGAGGTGATGAGCGGTGTGGTGCAAAGATGTGATGATGGTGATGTAGGGGTTCAGATAATGTACCAAGATGATGAAGGTGACAAGGTTTTGATTAGTAGGGACAGTGATGTTGTTGCTGCGGTTGCTTTTGCTAGGTCTTTGGGACAAAAGGTTTTGAGATTGCATGTGGATTTTACTGAGATGATGAGTGTTGAGAGAAGTGGAGATTTGTCTGAGGGGAGTTGTGGTGAAGGCTGTGGTGGTTGGGTTTGGTGGCAGGCTGGGGTTGTGGCCGGGGCTGTTGTCTTGACGAGCTTAGGTTTTCTTGTTTACTTGAAACGTTCCAAGAAATGATAAATATTAAAATGGAAATTGTTGTATTTGTCTTTTTTCCATTAACATTGTAAAACTAGTTCCTGTATAATGATATTTTTTTATTGTTTCAAAAAAACTATCGACTACAAAAGTTAAAGAAGTTAAGAAATGCAGGCTGTGGGGTTCGAACCCACGCGCACTTATGTGCAGAAGAACTTAAGTCTTCCCCCTTAACCACTCGGGCAAACCTGCTTGTTGAAAGAACAAGTGGATATGCTGAATATAGACACCATGGTTTATTACCAATTTTTTCTTTAATCAACGTAGTACCACAGGCTAAATTTCAGAATCGAGGCTTTAGAAACGTATATCAAACTGCAAACACAAAGAGCATCCACAACATGGGTTTTTAAATGGGAGTGTTTAGCGAAAAAATAATTAAATAATCAGTAGATTCCACCAAAATCTAAGGATTCAATTCTTAAAATCCTTAAATAAGGATCGATCATTCCACTATTTGCGACATGTGGCTCCCCGCGATTGATTAATATTTTTTTAAAAATCTGAAAAAAGGTTAAAAAAAAAAAAAAAAAATCTAAGATGTTTTTAAGTGGAAGAGAGGAGAGGAAAGAAACCGAGGAAGAAAAAAAAAGTGTCTTATGATACATCGCCCACTGTTCATCTCTCGAATCATTATGTGATACATCGCCTAAGAAGCGTACCTTCCTTCGCTAATTAATATATGTGCCTTCGCTTTAATCCAAACTTTCTTATTTATTTTTTGTTTAATACTCCCTCTGTTTCATATTACTTATCGTTCTAGGTTTATTCAACGGCTGTCGAAGATCTGCCTAGCCTTAACAACGGTGATAGTGGCCATGGTTCGAGTAGATCCGGAAGAAGATAGGCGATGAGCTCGAGGGTTTTAGTGAACGGTTACAGTAGTAGTTGGTGAAATGGGTGGGTCTGGTTTAGTATATAAAGAGGAAATGAGTAAGGGACAGCCGTTGGATTGTTTTAATATCAACCGTTGGATGATATAAGCTAGGTTCGTCGGATGCAAAAGAAGACAAAACGATGTGCTGCACTGCACGCCTTTTGCAGACGAGAAGAGGTTTTTCTTTTGCAGTTGCCATATGGTGTAGTTAGGAGAATTATAATTATTACGTGTCATTTTTATATTGGACAAGTTCTATTTTATATAATAGGATAGTGGACTCAAAAATATAATAACAATAATACACATATTTGTCCACATTATATAATATAATAACTTAATACAATAAGAGCTTTATTCCCCTTTTTGTCAACAGAGGTTTTTTATTTTCCTTTGATCCTTGTCCAAGTAATAATCATTACGATTAGTTTAGTTTAGTTCAGACTTTAGAACAAGTCATAAATATTTGGTTCTAGAGTTTATTCCATTTTCAGCTGCGGATATACTATTTCCATTTGTATTGATATTAAATAAAAATTAGAATTAATGTTGTCTAGTTTCTAGAATAGGAAGTTTCATATGTTTAAACATAATAAAATTGTAAATATATATAAAAATTTGTAAATATAATGTGTCAAAATCAAAGTTGAATGTAATCAAGAGAATTATAATTAGTATGTATTGTTTTTATACTAAATGAGTTCAACTTTAGTTATTAACTAAAACATAAGAAAATTGTGGGAGATTTTTGCATAGTAAAAGTAGAACCATTAGATTGAATTATGATTTAGAAAACGGAAACATTATACGTGAAAGCATGTAGGTTATAAATTATCTATTTATCAGAAAAATAAAACTAAAATCAATCTTGAGAGAGGATGAGATGAGAGTACCGGTTAACTTCGGGTTGTAACGCGTACCACACCTTCGGTTCAGATAGTGAGAGAGGTCTCTCATTGCTGGTTGTTGGACTTGGTCATGTGGATGTGAAAGCCATTCGTTTGGCACCGTGGTGTCACCTTAATAGGTGTTTCTCTTAACTTTGATATATCTTGCTGCGCATGATGTTGGACCATTCAAAGAGTGTTTCCAGTGACGTAAGATCCTAAAGACAAAAATGATGATTTTGTTGGTATGGAATCTATTTTGAACATTCGAATTTTGTTTCTTATATTTTTACCACAGTACTCCTTTTTGGTTGTGATTAGGTTTTGAACACTTGAACCTCTCAATTTCTAACGACATAATTGATAAACAAGCAAAAGCGCCCGTGGCCTAATGGATAAGGCGTTTGACTTCTAATCAAACGATTGTGGGTTCGAGTCCCACCGGGCGTGCATCTGTTTTCATTTTCATCTCCTTCCATTTGTTATTAACTTTTACATTTTAACCTTGCAAGAAGTTGAAAATTTAGTACAAGCAGAGGTATCAACGTATCTCATTGATCAGTACACAGTTATCCCCATTCAATTGCCATTTACCTTGAGATCCTTTCACCCTTTTTACAGCTTATACAAGTATACAACTGAAAACAATGATAAAGAGAGAATGGTTCGAGCAAAGACACTTGTGGAATGTCCTAAACTTTGTGGCTTTTGAGTCCGTCGTAAATATCGACTCCAGTTGATGATCAGTATATCAACTAATCCTCTAAAAGTCAAAACAAAGATTCGCTTTCCATAACCAAGTGACACATTAAAAACTAGTCTTAAAATAAGTTGCATAAACATAAAATTCTCCATAGATTTAAAAGTATTTAGTTCAGATCTGAAAAGCTCTCTGCCCCGATTCCCGAGGCGTCGAACCCACCGCTCTCTCTCGACGCCGGCAGCATCTGTGCTCGCCGGCGTCGCCTCTGCTTCTCTCCCCTCATCTCTTTCACCTCCGCCTGGTTTCTCTGCTTCACCTTGGGAAGGCGCCTCTGCACAGTCCAAGGTATGTTGGCTCTTTCGATGAAGGCGACCTGTTTGGTTTCAAGCGTCGCCTTGTGCTTCACCGTTCTAACCGCCGCCCGCTTCTCTGGGGATTCCCGGAAAGCTTTCACAACCGGCATTGTTGCTCACCTGGTTCTATACTGCCGCGTCCCTCCTCCTACTTGTTCCAGATCTGATAGAAACATCTCACCCTCCATAGAGTTGCACCCCATACCTCTACAGCCTCAGCCTCTCCCCATCCTCTCCCTCTCCGATGCTCTGAATACTTGCGCTTTCAACTCTGATGGTTGTGGGAGTCCACACCGAATGCGGGCCTTAGTCCCAAATGGGAGATCTGAAAGCTTGTATTCCCAGCACCGGGACTCCGTTTCTACCGACGCAGTACTCACCGCCACCTCTGTTTCTCTCGGCCGGCGCTTGCCTCCAGATTTCAAGCTTCACTCTGTCCGCCGGAATCCGAGCCAACAGGCCTCGAGATGGGCTTCTTTAAACGTTATGTGGGCCTGGCAAACCCATTATGTAGCACAGCCCCCCAATCGCTTACAATTTGTTTCACAGCCCACTTCAAAGTAGGGTGGTTTAGTCTCCTTGACTAACCCGCTAAAAATATTCGATGGATTCACCGTTTTTTTTACTGAAACTGAAATGCACTCAAAGCCTCATTTATCTTGTGTGAAGAGTTTTTTTCTCGCTCATTTACCGGTGGATTCACCGGGTTTGTTCCCCTTCTCATCACCATCTTTACCATCTTTCTCCTTGGAGAAACGAACCATATTACCACCCGCCTCACCTTTGAGGAATGTTTCCCCTCCAAACACTAAATGGAGGTGTGTATCCTTATCTATAACTGTATTGTCATCTTGTGGAACGGTCTGTTTGGAACCTAAAGATGCAACGGATATCGTTCGATGATATTCCTCCGAGGTGCGGATTGGATCTTAACGTCACAATTTAAAGTGACTAAATCTCAAGTCTCCGGCGCGGCTGTGATATTTACTTTGACGCATTCGAGCCTTGCTTCGAGTTCGCTGCCATCCTATCTTAAAGGTTTTTCTAATTCTAGTTTGTATGCTTTAGAGTTTGTAGTTGTTAGAGTTTGGTTGTATTTGTAATCCGAATGTTTGAGTTTTAATGAAAAGTTGTGTTCCGAAAAAAAAAAACAAACATAAAATTCTCCTTTCCAAAACAAAAACACAACAACAACAAAAGAGGAAAATCTCAGAAAACGTCAACTGCTAGCACAGATCCATCCGAGATCGATGAGCTTTTAAAGCTTTCCCTGGTCTTTCCGAGCCTCATTCATCCGTCCAACGTCGTTGGATGTTTGACCGGTAGGTCCGGTACCAGGTTTTACATCTTCCACTTTCACTTCAACCACCGTCCTTCCCGTCCCTCCATGCTCACGTGCCGCACGTGTCTCCTCCACAATGTCCGATGGCATTGTCAGTTTACTCTTTATCGCCTCCGTCACATTCCCTAGCGCACCAAATATTGTCCCCTTCGCTTCATTACCCCTACATCCAATATCATTAAAATAACGTCAAAACATCCCACAAATAAATTAAACTTCAATTTTACGTTACTTTTAATTTTATATTTACCTAATCGCAGCAGAATCTTTAGTCTCGTGGGCCTTTTCAGCTGCAGAATCAGTACTCTCTCTTGTCTTTTGAGATGCCTCCCGTGCTTTCTCTCCAGCTTGGTCTTTGAGTTCTTTACCTTCCAATCTCATCTCCTCCATCTTACGTCTCGTTTCTTCTCCAGCTTCCTCCATTTTCTCCTACATATTATCAACCAAAAATCTCATATCGTGTATAGTCCGCATTTACATGAAATAACACAATGCTTCCAAAAAATTATATTACCTTGGCACTATCTTTGGTCTCCACAGCTTTTTGTTTGGTTTCCTCAGTCTTTCCAGACAAGAAACCCATAGCTCTTTTTGCTGTGTCAATTGCACTATCTTTCAACTCTCCAAGCTTACTCACTCCAGCATCTTTTCCTTCAGTCGCCTTCTCCACCGTGTAGTCCTTATACTCTCCTGCCTTCTCCGCCGTCTTATCTTTTGCTTCAACAGCCTTTTCCGCAGTGTAATCCTTAGCTTCTGTCGCCTTGTCCACCGTGTAATCCTTATACTCACCTACCTTCTGAGCAGTCTTGTCCTTCGCCTCTTTGGCCTTATCCGCCGTATAGTTAGCCGTCTCCTTCGCCTTCTCTGCCGTCTTATCCTTCGCTTCCACCGCCTTATCCACCGTATAGTCTTTGTACTCCCCCATCTTCTCTGCCGTCTTGTCTTTAGCCTCTCTCGCCTTCTCAAGGGTTGCATCTTTGGCTCCAGCAGCTTTCTCTGAAGCCATCTTGGCTCCTTCGCTGGTCGCCTCCGCCGCATCGTGGCTTTTCCCGACAACAGCATCTCTCGCGTGCTCGTATGTTCCTTGCACGGCTCTGAACACAGATCCTATCACCCCTGGCCTCTCCTGCTCAGGTGGATGTTCAACTGTTCTCTCCGTTACCTTATACAAGGTGACGTCATCGTCACGGTGTTTGTTTATGTCATGCAAGTCTTCTGCTGCTAGTCTTGCTGCGACCTCGGCTCTCTCTGTCTTTTTTTGTTTCTCCGACGCCATTGCTTCGTTTCTCTACTTAAGAACTAGTAAAACTGCGTTACGGATTTGTGAAAAGTTTCAAGTGATTTGTGAACTTTTGAATATTTTTGACTTGTGTTATTAGTAGATGTGTTTTTGTTGCTTATTATAGTAAATGCTCTGTTTATGTGGAAACTCCACGTGGTAGATAGGCAGGCGCAAGAGCTGCCACGTTATTTGCTTTTTTGAACTTCTTTTCTTCTCGCCTTCCAAGTAGCCTTTCGTGTGACACGTATAGACCGTTTATCCTCTTGGGATGTACCATGACACGTGGACCCTTCATGCATGGATCTTCATAAGACATAAGCAAGCATTGATGCTCGGTCGTTATATCAAATAACTCTGACCTCCGCGAGGAATTTATATCTAACTGAATGTTGATATAAGCCTATATGTGGCACGGTACTTCGTTTATCATAATTCGATGTGTAGTCTGATAAAAACATATTAGAACATGAAAATAAAAATGAACTAAATAAATGCTACACTTAACCTTTTCACAAGGAGAGCTATCTACAATTAAAATGGCACACCGGCCGTAATACAACAGAGAAGACGTGTGAATGGTGTAAGAATCAGCTACACTAATCTAGAGGAAGATGGTAAAATTGTAAGGACAAAGCTTAATTACTGCATTTTCTTTTCATTTGTGGAGATGAGGGTATAAGTAGCAAGTTTTATTTATCAGATAAGTAGACTTTCAACTTAACAAATCTCAGTTTTTGCCTCTCAAAAAGTGATCAGTGACCAAATGCACAATTTAACCACCATACTTAAAAAAATATTCTATGAAGAAATTAGATTTACTTTAATTTCCGACGTCACTCTTCCATACAGCTAGCTACAAACTTCTAACCTCTATTTTTCTCTGGATCAGCTAAGAGAAACAACACAATTCATGATGTCAAGTAAACTGATTTTTGATCTTTATTTCTTTTCTCTCTATCACCCACTCTATCTATGGTTTACCAGAAAGATGTATCAAATAGTGGAGGTGATTGCCAAACCTTACACACTTGCACAATGCTTCAAACTATAAGTAGCAAATTTTATTTATTGGATGAGTACATTTAACTTTCATCCATAACAATGGAAGATGAGTTTACCATGTAAATAAAGAAAAATATATGAAGATTCAAAATATAACAACTTGAAAATACAAGCATGACCAGAGCCGTGTCCATGTGTTAAAAGAAAAAGGCAAGTGCCTCAGAAAATTGCTTCAAATACCATAAATGAGTTACCATTTTTCAAAAATATACTTAATTAAAAATATTTAATATTTGAGTTTAATGTTTAGTGATCATTATTTAAGGTTTAATATTTAGGAGTTGAGATTGAGTTTTTAAGTTATTAAATGTTTTATAAATTATTCATAAACATTTATAAATTGTTTAGGAGGATTAAATTAGTTATTTTCATCACAAATTTAAGAAATTTATGAAAATAATTATCTTTTAAAGATAAATTTGAAAAGTGATATCAAATTTATGGTAAAACTGAAATTCTCTTTTAATTTTGAGACCACTTCTTTTCCAATCAG
Source organism: Sinapis alba (assembly GCA_012274485.2). NCBI lineage: Eukaryota > Viridiplantae > Streptophyta > Magnoliopsida > Brassicales > Brassicaceae > Sinapis > Sinapis alba. Next base: position 566,406 of record MU105586.1, read on the forward strand.
TTGATTTAAAAATACTTAAATATGTCTGCTTTTAGTAATAGTTTTCTATAAATTTAATCGAATCATCCTTTTCCAGTTTAATTTTTATATATAATTTTAGATTTTAAATATTCACTTATTTATTGTTTTCTGTATATGTTTTATTTTTTATTCATATGTTGAATAATTATATAACTTTGCAGTTATAGTTTTAATTTTTCTTATCAGCATAGGTGTGAAATTTTTGGATCATCAATCTTTGAATATATGTAAACAATCTTAATAAATATTTTTCATTAATTATTTCTATATTTTTTTGTATTCTAAGTTGTTTTAATTTCACAATTAACTTCACAGTCAGAAAACATTTTAAATTTCATTAAGGCTCCAATTTTTAGAATTGCCTTAGGCCCCATATAGTATAGGCACGACATTGAGCATTACTATACAGTTAGATAATAGCAAACTGGAAGCATGTTGGTTACATATCGATATGTACATCATACATACCTTGCTTTAATTTTTGAAGAAATTGAAAAGAAAACTAGTTGAACAAAATAAGCATAAATTATAAACTAATGAAGAAAAAAAATAAGCAAAATGTAAGTAAAATATAAGTAAACTAAAGTGATAACAAATATCATAAGACTATACTGTAACTGATCATTTATTAATAGTTAACCCAAATAAATAATCAAAAATGTAAGAGTATTAATTTTGAAATTGTATGTCGTCTTAGTTAAACAGTAAGTTTGATTGAGGGTATATTCAAACTATGAATTACAATAATTTGTATCAAAATGACAAATCATATGTTATTCAAATATGATTTTTTTTTAAAAAAGTGTAAACTGAAACCATGTTGATTATATAAATTTTTAATAAATCTTTAAAATTCCTGTATTATTGAACTCGTTATTTAAAAATAAAATTTATTATTAAAATAATATTTAAATTAGTGAATTTTAGAAGATTTTTTGGTACTTAATTAAATATCAACAATCAGCTTCAGGGTACGGACATCAATATCAACAATATTCTATTATGAACTTAATCAAGGCATTTGTTATCATACATACATATTGTTTGATCTAAGGAATAACATTGCACCAGCACCCGAACCTGGAGTGGAAGGTGCACAAGCAATAGATTTGCGGATTGAAGGAGACTGAGCTGCTTTCTACGGGTGTGGATTCTATAGTGCTCAAGACACACTATGGATGATGTTGGACGACATTTCTTCAAGAATTGTTTCACCCAAGGTTCCATTGACTTCATCTTTGGCAAGGGAAAATCGGTTTACCAGGTAAATAGTCAAAACAAGCAGTTGAAAATTTCAAAATATGGTATAACAATTTTCAAATTGTAAGAAGGACTGATGATTAAGTCAAGACCTCAGGGATTAGTGGATGTATTACAGCTCAGGATAGAACCTTAAAAGTTTAGAACACAAGATTTTCTTTTGTAAACTGCAAGATATATGGAACCGGTAAGGTGTGGTTTATACAGTAAACAGTTAACATATTCTCAAGCTTCTCATTTCACCAGCATATCATATATATATGGTGATCAGTGGCTCATACTAACGTACTTTACAAGTTTTAGAATATTGAGGTTTTGAGTGATTTGTACTAACTGCATCCCTAGCGGCATAGAAGATTCAAGTGCAGACTCTTCTCTATATACAAAGAGAATCAATCACCAATATTGTTAGGCAATAACTGAATATCAATAATACTTAAATATGCGTGAGTGATTAAAAAAATGAGGGAATTGGATTATTTAATTTCACGTGGAAAAGTATTGTTATTGGACACATTTTCAAAAATATGGTAAACTTTTTATGTTTAGGAAACCGTGAAGAATAATTCTATAAATTCGAAAATGTATATTATGAATGGTTGATGTTGAATCCAACCGTGTTTAAGGAGTATATTATTGATGTACTCTCGAAATTTTTTTGGAAGATCTCTTAAAAACTACCATCTCAGATTTGCGTTCTGGTGAATATCTGATTATCAAACAACTTATTTGAAATCCTCTGTAGTTTTAGATCATGATATCTATTACTATATGGATATGTTGTGAATTGAAATTCTAGGTGATAAAGGGATTAGTACTCTGGGATCTCCAAATACCTTATTTCGTCGTCGGCATAAACTATTTTGTTGAGTCTAGTTAACCGACCCCTCATTTCCAACTATTTAATCCTCCTGAGCATGAATTTGAGATCCATTTCGTATTATTATTTGTGCACTGAGGAGAAAAGAGAGATCCAAGTTTCAGCAACTAAACTTCTCGAACCTGTAAACCAAGATCTTATTTGGACCATTTAACAGCTAAGCAAACTAATCAACTTGAATTCTTATTGGACCTCTTAGATTGTGTTTAACAGTTGTGATTAAAAATGTTATGTTTAACAAGTAATTTGAGGTTAATTTTAGTGAACTCAGATTACAAAGACATTTAGACTCGGTATGGTTGGGTTTAGTTTAAATGTTCACCCTTAGCAATTTGGAACATATATAATACAATTAAAATAACAAAGCTTAAAGTTGGAAGCTATTTCTTCTTCTTCTTTTTTTTCAACCATGCATAACATAAATCTATAACACAATCTAGTCCACCTTAATGTTATTAACATTAGAATAAGAAATCTGGTAATCTTTATCGTTCATTTTAGATGGTGAATCTTGCGTGATTCAAGAAAATTCTTCCACTTGGGTTCGCGAGTAAATATATACTGAAGAAAAGTGGCAAAGTCAGTGTCCATGTACTTCGGTTGATTATGTTCGTCGATGAGTTTCGGCGATGGCTTCACGACGGAAGTCAAAGGGAAGCTATGCAGCGACGCTACTGATATCCTAGGCTTTGTGGAATTCACCAAGACCCTATGTAACACGCTTTTGTACCTCCCATTGCTAAATATCTACATATATAACGACAAATTGTATAATTTTAATTATTTTGTCAAGCTAAAACTGATATGAAATTTTTGTTGGAATATGAAGAAAAGAAAAATATATTTAATGAAAAGAAAAAATTTAGATACCACAAAATATTTGACAAAATAACACATAAATAAAAAATTCTCCAAATTAACATTAATTAAAGAGTAAAATGTTTCAACTATTCCAAACTCTAAATTTTTACATGATCCACCTCCTAAGGCCATTTTTAACCCAGATTCTTTTGGAGTCTCTTGCACTGTTTGCGGGTCTCATTGATATGTAGGATCCGTTAACAGTGCAAGAGACAGTTCCAAAAACTCTAAAATAAGAACCGTTTTTGCACTATTTGCGGGTTCCACTAACACGTGTCGACCCGTGATTAATTTTTAAAAAAAAAAAATCAGATAAAAAAAAAAATTAAGAATCTCATTTTAGAGTTCTAGGGATAATCATGTCGTAACCCTACATCTTAATCATTAGCTCCAAACCAAAATATTAAGTAAAATATATATTTTTTTTTAATTAATGTTATTTTATGAAATTTTCTTTAATTTTCTTGAATAATAATATGTTTTAGTGTTAAAACATTTTTATTTAGAGAATGTAATTTCTTATAATTTGGTAAAGAAAATAGATGAAGACAAGGTTTGTAAGAATAAGACAATTCATATACCTCGAGATGATCGCCAACGTTGACGACAAAAGAGGCAGGGATGGGATCAATAGTGACCCATTCGTCACGGTACAGAATCTGAAGCCCTTCAACGTCGTCTTGAAGAAGAAGAGTCAAGAAGCCGTAATCGGAGTGAGGTGGCATCCCCAGCGTCAGCTCCGGCTCTGGACAAGGCGGATAACAGTTCACCACCACCATCTGACTACCTTCTTTCAACTCCTCCGCTGCCTCGTTGCCCTCACCGTCTATCTCAAGGCTCTCCATGATCGCTTTCACCATCATCTCGAACATCTCTTTCGTCTCTTTCGCGTACGTAGCCGCCAAACTCCTGTTTTCATTTTTTTAATGTTATAAAATTAATTATTTTTACCAGATTTTTATTTATATTACACGTGATTTTGTAACCCGTGACTGCTCTTATATATGGTGGCGGTGTAACTAGGATAAGTAAGTCGTAATATATAGACCTTTTCTTTGTTATTTACTAATGTTTTATTCCACCCATCTTTATAGATCTACTAGCCGCCACTTACATATTTATTATAAAAAATAAATCAAATAACACATCACCTGGCTATAGTTAGTTAATTGGGTGGTTTTCCACCAAAATATAAGAATTTGGATGCATATGCGCTTTCAAAGATTCTAACATCGTGTCTAGACTAATACAGTTTTTTCACTTTGACTAATTTACCAATTCTTCAAATTTATTTAAAATATTAATATACGTAATGTTGAACAACCTGTTTTGAGTTTAGGACTTGAAAACACACATGTGCTAAATATATGTGTTTTTGTGGAGTTCCTTGACTGAATTCTATTTATTATATTTAAGTTTTCAGAGAAAAACAGCATATGATTAATTAATCTTTTTTGTTATGAATGTTAAGAATGATTAATTAACTTTCCAGTTATATAGCGTAATTAAAAGTGGGAAAGCTCACCTGAAATCGGATGGAGAAGAAGGCCAATAAGGAAGATAATCAGGGAGAGGATGTGCAAAGAGCTTCAAGAAGTCTCTCCAACAAAAGACATTGTCTTTGTTCTGGTTGAAACTAGTACCGTACCGTACTGGAGCCGACATGTCTGATGACATGTACTTTGATCTCTCCTCGTACGGAAGCTCAAAGAATTTCTTACACACTTCTATCATGTTCCTGCTCACGTCTCCCTCCATTCCATGATTCACCACCTGCATACCCATTACAATAGCTTACTTGCTTAGCAAGCTAATAATACATACCATTTCATGTACTTTAGGGTTTTTGAGAACCAACCTGGAAGAATCCGTAGGTTTCACAGGCCTCGGCTATGGTTCGTAGGACATGAGACCGGTTTGGTCCAAGGAGCTCGGCGAAATCTATGATGGGAAGCTTTAAGTTTTGGTTTGGTTTGGTGAGCTTGTCGGATTTTGTGAAGATGGGTCGGTCAGGTTCAGGCCATATATATTTGGTTGGCACTTTGTTCAAACCGTTGTCACAAAGATGTTTCACGCCTTTTTGGTATTTATTGTTCTCTTCTTCTACCACCGGAGCTATCATGGACGGCGACATTCTTCTCCGTTGAACTGCAAATGAGATATCGCCATATACAATAAAACCTCTATAAATTGATAATGTTGAGACTATACTAAAACTATATTTTTTTATTAATTTATAGAGATTAATTATTTACCGACATACTAATTGAACGAACAATTCAATTTGAGACTATAAAATTATATTATTTTATAGAGATTTTTAGTATATATTAATTTTAAGAGGTTATACTGTATATTCATCATGTAATCAATTAATATATACATATACAGAACTTCTAAAAGAACGAAAACTCTGGAGATGTATGTAACTTACCAGATGGATCTTGATGTTCTCTCTGACAATAGGTAGATATTAAATGCGAGGAATCGATGTTTAAAGACTTGGTAAGTTGTGGTGGGTTTTTTCATGTTGGTGGGTGTAGGTATTTATATATACGTGTGTTTGATGAGACGTTGAAATGAATAGTCTAGAATTTGATATTTTTGACGAATTAAACCAGCTTTGGTATTGTTCTGAGTCAAATTCTTGGAGACTGACTTCTTCTTAACTCGTCTCCTTACCAAAAAACCGTTGACATATTATTAGTATCATTTATTCTATAGTTTCTGGACGATAAGACCACGAGATGGTAGGGTCTAGCTCACAAGAATATGAAATACATTTGAAAATGATATATTACAAATATTAAATATTATTACAAAAGTCTACCTAGTTTGTGTATTTTGGAGTGGCCTCCTGAACTTTCATAGAAAAAGAAAGAATTTGATATGTTTTGTTTAAGAGAAAAATTATTATATATAATGTTTGCTAAAAAAAAATGGACGTAGCGAGATCTTATATTAGCTTTGTCACAAATGGGCAACAGCTATTCTTATGGGATATGATAATATAATACATGTAGCTATCCTTATTTACTCTAGATATTAAAACTCAAAATGAAATTATTTTTAAGAAAATCATAGCAATTTATCATAATTACTAAATGCCAAATGATAGTTTGGTAATTGAGTATGTGGTGATGATTAAGATAATCTTCTAAAAGATTAAATTTAAAATATTTATCCTCGTTTTACTTGGGGTGGGAAAATAAATATAAAAGTACAATATATTTAAAATGACCCAAATTCAAAATTAACGCACATAATTTGGCATTCATATAAAGAGTACTACTAAGTTTCATAGCAGGCATAATTATAGAACCTGTAAAAGGTATAATTATAGAGATGTTTCACACTATTATACCAATCTCATGTTGTATTATATATAAATACACATACTTTAACATTTCATATATATACATGAAATAAAAGCTCTAAGACTATTTAGTTTTGACCGACAATTTTGACTACACTATTACTTGATAATTAGATGTATAGTAGCCTCTGTTTTTCTTTTCATAACTATCCATCTGTCTTTGTTAAGAAAATAGAAGAGGCTTGAGAATTCTGAAATTCCATCCTAATATAAATATTGCAAAACTTCATAGCATTTTACGGTAAAAGTCTAAAAGATCTAATATGGCGCGAAACTTCGTTGCTTGGGTCCCGTTGGGTAGGGATTGCGTCAACTCAATAGGACTTTATATATATGTTGACTTTTGCAAATTTTGCACATATAAAATTTTGCTTAAAACTTAAAAGTAATGCAATTCTCTTCATAGGTCTTTTGATTATATCTTATTTTTTTAAAAAAAAAAATATTACTTCTTATTCGATTTATCTTTTTTGTGTGTTCGTCATATGTATAGCAAGTCTGGACCAACCAGCAAATACGATCCCTCGGTTACACCTAAGGCATTTTCATAATGCACATGTTCTTTGAATAGATATATAGAACATATGATATGATTTGTTGTCTAAAAATAATAATAGAAAATATGATTTCTAAAACAGCTGATCATGATTAAATCATTCGAAGATTGTAAATAGTGGGCATGTATCTAAATTGATTTGTCAAAAAGAAATGTATCTAAATTGATTTCGCAAGAAATTACTTATAAACATATCACTAGGAACAAGACCTAGCAATATTTACTAAATTTAAATTTGTAGGAATCTTTCTTAAACGTAAATTTCTTTTTGAACCTTAACTTAGTTTTTTTTTGCTAAAAAAAATTATAACGTACAAGTCAGCTTTCCAAAACACGTCGATGCGAATTATGAGATGGTTTGGGCGGTATAAAAGAATTTAAATGTCTAAAAACGTTGGGCAATTACTAGCGTCCAAGGGATATTACGTAAGCTAGACTAGACGGCCATAAAATACAAAATTAATGTAACTAAATGTGTATTAAAGTATTATTTAAATAATGTTTCTATTTTTCCAAACATTTAATTTGAATGTTTTTCAGTTGTAAAATAATTCCCTACATATATATATTTATCCATCTTTACGCTTTGTAAGATTATGTTTTCTTTATTTTATTGTTACTAATAATATTTATAAAATTATTATATATGCATTCATTTTTATACATATAAAAAACTTCCAAATTTTAGCAAAAACAATACATCTAAAAACTTATCTATGAAATTCCATGTAGGTGTCCGCATAATAAATTAATTGTAGTTATATTTATAGAATTGACTTTTTATAAGACTCGTTTTGGGGTATTCTTAGTTTTTTCCCAAAATAATACTAGAAAACACATGTTATAGTAAAAAACGGTTAGACTTAAAGAACGTAATAACTACGTACTGAAAGTATATGATATCATATGTTAGTCCATATTCTAGTTTTAGAGCTGTGAAAAACTTACCGATAGTTAGAATTTCAGTCAAAAAAAGAAAACTTACCCATAAATTTTTAATTATAACTATGTTTAATTAACTTTAAATGGCATATCGGAACAGTTACAAGTGGTTCCGAGACACCGGAAAACAGCGACTCTTAAGGTTTTAATTTACAGACTAAAGATGAAAAATAACAATTTTGTAGGATTCCGATTTTCTGTAAGATGAAAAATTACGATTTGTAGAATTTTGATTTTCCGTATTGAAAACGTAAAAATGCTAATTACTAGAAGCTCTTGTCATTATAAAACTAAGCAAGAAAAAATGTTATATAAGGAAATTATAATATATAAAAGTGTGATTCGACGAATCTTCCCAAATATATTAAGATTTAGTTTCATCCATGCATTCCAGTGGTTGATGATTTAGTACGTAGTTAAGATTAATACAGAAGTCAGCATGCAACCCTGATATCGACTTAAAATGAAAAGAAAAATTCATTTGATCTTTTTGGCAGATAATTCGAAGATTAAAATTTCCCCTAGTAATGACAACGATATACTACATATTCCCTATTTAACTATCAGCATATAATATGTGTGACTACGAGTCTACAACGGATATTCTATCAAAGTCAAACGACGATATGATCTTGTACAAATTGGTTGGTTTTACGAAATCCATGTCACATCTGTGTATGAGCACGTAGCTAACTAGACTATTGGACGTAAGATAAAGCAATAGAGTGCCTCTTGAAATTCACATAACTAATAATAAGGAAAAAGGAATGTTAAACGAAATTCTCAAATTAAATATAAAAATATTATTATTCACGTGTGAAACAAGATTCTCAAATCGTTAGTTGGTTTCATTAAAAATAAAAATAAAAATAAAATATTTAAAAGAATATTAAACATTTTCTGAATTTTCCTTTTTTGAATTTTTTATAAATGGAGATGCAATTTTAGACATTTCTTCCCACGTGGAAATTTTAAGACAAATTTCTTTTTTCCGTTAAAGACTTATTTTCTTAACTTTCTTAAAGACAAGTATTAAATTATGTCTATTAGATGATTGGAAGTAATTTGATTTTCCATAAGTTTTGATCATTTTGGATTATGAATAGTTACTAAATTTAGTTAAACTATTCCATCTAAAACTAAGAGCAGGAGCAACACGGATTTTTTTATCGGAGGGGGCTTCTCGACACGTGGAAACCGAGGCAAAAACGAATTTTAAGTCGTGAAAGAAGAAACAAATTTACTGAGTATTTTGTATTGTTTGCGAATCCCACTGACACGTGATGATTCGCGATTAGTTTAATTTTTTTAAAATCAGAAAAAAAGATAAAAAAAAATAAAAATAAAAAAAATAAGAAATTTCTAATGGACTTCTGCGTTAAAATTGCTTTAAGAGATTTAAGTTTTATCCTTTTAGCTAAGAAACTGTACTCAAACAATGTAAAATTAGTGAGTCTTTTATTTGTAGGTGACGACATGCCTACTAATGCCGGATAGTAATTGCCTGTATTTAATTTGTTGAATTCAACTGATCTGTAGATTTGAAGTTGTCTAAATACATCATTACATGGACTGAGAAACACATATTCATAAACATCAACCGACCTAACTAATGACTGTTGAGTGCTTGCTATGCTCGAGTCTCCCTACGATTACGAGCTTTATATAGTCGGAAACGGATTAAAGATCTTGTAAAATCGACGAAGCAAGTCCCAAAAAATACCCCTACATGTCCATTGTGCCAAAAATTATCTATTTTATCTAGCACAAAAAATCTATTACCTTAAAACAATGCTTTAATGTCGATAACTAGTGTATATTTTCAGTTCTTTTTTTTTTTTGCTTAATATATTATTTTCAATATATTCTTTTAGTTCTTTTTTTTTCAGTTCTTGCTGTAATATCGTTTGTTTTGTACTGTAGTTAAGTACTTAAGCTGTTATAAGATGGTATAGGTTTAATTATTGTAGTTAAGTATGTTTTGTATGGTGCTTATAATCAGATTTAGACCTATTTTTTTTCTAGAAAGTGTTGGTTAAAATAAGATCATGCAAGAAGCTTAAGATAAACAAAACCAGTTGTGCTGATATATATATATATGCAGATTAACAATCATGCAAATTTGATCGAATGGCAACTACATAAAATAAATGTGGAGTCTAGAGAAAATATAAAGTTTATTTTATTACATTTTCAAACTATTAAAGTTTAGAAGACAGTTTCTTTACTCTTAGTAAAACTCGCGAAAAAGCAAGGAGCTTAAGGACGACCGAGCCTCAAAGTCAAATACAAAATTCAATATATTAATAGAATTGAAAATTAAAGTATATGCATGCATTTCGTCTTTTCCTCTCCATTCGTTGCATTGGCTTTATAGGACACGTCAGGCTCTTTATTTCTTTATATTCTTTGTATCATACACGATTCATTCGCATTAAATTTCAGCTTTTCACACAGAATAAAATCAGATTACGAAAAAGGGAGGAAATATCAGCTTTTCAAGACAACTTAAGATTTGTATTGTTTGGAAATATGTTTTTTTTTTTGAAAAATTGTTCGGAAATATGTTTAGTTATTATTATTATTTTCTATTTAATATTAAATATTCTGCAAACAATATGTAAAATGTATTGGCAAAAGAAAAGTACCATATTTAAGAATGGACATCTATTTAAAAAAAAAGAATGGACATCTATCTAGCGAATAGCTAATTAAGATAAATGTTTAAGATAACTGAAAATTACAAAAAAATGTCAATACAGTTTCATAGTTAATTTACTCTCTTATTTCTTAATCAATTAAGCATTCAATAAGAAACATATTTAATATTAGGTGATATTATCAACCATAAATTGGTCTATTTAGCATAAGGAATTGGATTAATTGTGTTTCTAATTCGATTCTCGGTGGTAAAAATGTTTTACGCTATGTTATTAGGTATTATCATCAGCTAGTCCCGGATTTAAGGAGAAATTAGAATTTGGTCCTAAATCCTCTAGATTAGAAGAAAAAAATTTACCTGATTTTTTTACTTTAAGTAGATATAAAGTTGAACAATTTTCTTAAATAGTTCTTTTTAAGTTTTTGTTAGAAAATTTCACTTTAAAAATGACCAAAATGTTTTTCTTTTGTTTTGAACAATTTAATATTTATTTTTTATTTTTGAAATTTGAAATTCTATCCTTAAATTTTATTTATTTAATTTTAAACCCTAAATTTAGATTAATTAATCTTAAAAATTAAAATATTTATTTACCTTTTTAATAAAATATTTTGGTTATTTATTTCTTTATTTGTTATTTTGTGTAAATAAATTAAAATAGGTTATTGTAGGGGAATTTCTCTATAAAGTTTGAACAAAAGTGATAGCTATCTCAACCATCGTGAGAAGATTATGAGACATCGACACGTGTATTCGTTGAATTAAACAATGCACATTGTGACTTAGCATCCTTCAGTTCAGAATAAAATAGTTCATGGACCTTTCCCAAGCCTGTCTAACAACAAAAGTTTAAATCTATTTTTAAATTATCGTTAAAAGTCAAATAATATAAAACGTACAAGAGTTAATGACATATAGCTGACGAACCGTTGCATCCGTAACGTTACTCAAAACAATATTATAAAAGTGACAGGATACGAAACTAACAAATTTCATGTTTGAAACTTTGCTTTCAACTATTTATGCTGCTGCCATCTTAGATTAATTAATGATATTTAGCTGTCAAATTTGATAATTGAACGTAAATATACTTAAAGTTCCTTAAACTACACACTGAAAAGTTGAAATTAACTTAATGGATTTCATTCCACTTGATCGATTGTTGTTGTACTAATTAGTTAATTATGTATCTAAACCAACGAAAGCCAGGGTCAATAATTGTGTCATCATCACTACCATTCCAACAAAAACGATACCTTGAAATTGTTTGTAATTATGTCTAAAATAATATTAATTATCTTTCTAAATTAGAAAACTAAAAGTTTAACAGAAACCCATATATTTAGGATTATTAGATGACATATGTTAACTTTGATCATAAAAAATAAAAGAATCGTTGTGCAAAAATCACAATTAACATCATGCAATGGTTAATATTCATTGAGGTTGACGTACCAGTAGAGCCGGTTCTGAAATTCATATATTTACTTAAGGCCGCAATCGAAAAATGAAAAAATGGCTGGTTTTGTATATTTTTAAAAAATTAAGACTAATTTTAAAGATTATATTTTTCGGTGAAATTTGAGGCCGCAAACGGGTGCTTCCTTTGCTTGCTCTCAGGACCGTCTCTGCGTACCACCCAATACATGAACAAAGGTGTGTATTATACGGTAATTTTTTTCTTTCTGTAAGTTACTTTTTGGGTTCAAGACTATTATTTTGTCCCAAGTGATTATTGGTACGATCAAGATATATGCTTTATATATTTGATATTAATGTTAAAATTAAAAGACCGAGTATGAAAACTGAATTAGCTTATGTACACGAGTCCCAGAATATTTGATATTGGTCGAATGTGGGATCGTGCTAATTAAAACTTAAACGAGACTTAGTCATGTAAAAACTACGCGGTGTTTAAATTTAAAAAAAAAAAAAAAAGATACGCGGTGTTAATGTTCCTAATCGTAGCTAAACCGGCATGCTGTTTCGAAAAGTCAAAGAGTTGACCGTTGAAGCAGACAAGGTCTCCTGATTCATGGAGTAGTGTTTCAAAGATCTGGCCATGTCCGTATGCGGAAATAGTGTACTTGAGATGTACTTTGTGGGCCCTTCGTGCTCTTCTTTCTCTGGTCAACTCCTCCTCTTCACTAAGACATTGTATTTTTTTATTGTGTTTTTTTTTAAGAAGCTCAGAGCATCCTCAGAGCATCCCCGTGTCAGCGAAGGCCCGCAAATTTAGAAACGAGCCAATTACGGGCCGCCACGTGTCAGCGGGGCCCGCAAACAGTGCAAGCACCAGCTCCTAATCAAGCTTCCTAAGCACCCCCTTAGTGGGACCCACCTATTATTATATCTATTTTCTCCTAAGCACCCCCCCTAAGCACCCCCCTAAGCACCCCCATTGATAATGCTCTCAGAGTAGCCTCTCTGGCTTTTGATTATTATATTTTTGTTGGATATTCTTGTTGTTAAGCTTAGGAACTAAGTTACTAATAAAAGTCCTTTGGCAATTAGGAGTTATCTAATTGTCATATGTCTAGTGTGTTTAGGACTTTTATGTTTTATAAATATAGATATCTAGGATGTCTTATGATTATGACTTTTGTGAGTGATTGAGAAACATTGAGGTTTTGAGTAGTTTCCTCAAGTGATTAATAAGA